>JANIJG010010662.1:194409-223880 GCA_024611175.1 Megaceryle torquata | reverse complement strand
TTTTCACCCCAAAAGGCCCCCAACACCCATTTTTTTACCCCTTTCCCCCCCCCATTTAAAAAAAATAGAGCACCTAACCCCCCCCTCAAAATAACAGATTGCTGTCTCTTTAACAGTCCTGGTCAATATTGTCAGTAATGAGAGAAATCTTAGCAATAGAAACGAGACTTCTCTTGGCACAGCAAAATGCAGAGTTGAATATTCAAAACATTACTTTTTTGAAGAATGAAAAAAAGATCCAGCAGAGCAAGTTCAGTGGATATGTGCTAAGTGTGCAGCAAACTCATCACAGCAGGGTTCCCCTAACCTTTCTGGAGAAATCCAGAATGGCTATAATTCTGAGGATTTCACTGGTTCATTTGGTGGAGAATTTGTGTTGACACATTGAACTCTCTGTCTTTTCGGATTACTTTTGTTTGAAGAACAATAATCATACGTTTTTAGAAAAGCTGTTTTGAAGTTCATGTCTGCAAGCTTTCCAGTGCTTAAGACTACGTTCTGTCGAGCCTTCCAAACTTCTCAGGGCAACCAAGGCTTGGTTATCATTGACCTAGAAATACAAGTAACAAAGTCTCATTTCATTGGGCTGGGAAATGCAAAATCCAGTTACATAAGACTATTGGTGCTGGAAGACTTAATAATGAACATCATTATGCCTCAATTTTGTAACCTTTGCTCAATTAAGCAGTGTCTCCCTTCATACGTATTTGACTTTAGATCCTGCAGCATCCCTAAGGAATGCAAGACTTACAGAAGGTCTTCCTTCAGAAAAGACTAGTGAGGTTTGTTCTTAGCAAATCACTAACTGTGTGAAAAACAATTTTTATTTTAATCTTTTAGAAAAAGTGTAGCCTTGTACTCTTTAATTCAAGAAGAGCTTTTTAATGGCTTTTTTGAGGAAAATTCAGCTTACTTGTGCTATTACGATCTAGTATTAAATTTTTTTTCGAGTGCACAAAGGAATTCTTTCAAAGTCTCTGCAAGGTTATTGTAAGTGAAGATTTTCTACATAGCCTTCAAAATATCTGTTTCTGATTTTAAAATGCTGTTAAAAGAAAATGAGGGAAATAGCCTTACTGGTTTTGAACCACTTCAAGTTCAGAAGGTAGTCAGTTACCCTTTCTTAAGGCATCACTACATAAATACATAAATGCAATTTGAGATTGTCAGTTTATTAGTTTTCAAAATGTTAGTAACAGCTTGGTATTTCATGTCTGTAAGTTTGAAGAGTAGGTGATAAAGTATACTTTCCCCCTGCTATTTCTTTGGCTGTACTACTGTGAAGCATTTTGCGAATTAGTTCCAGATGCTTATTTCATGGAATACATATCTATTAATGCATATGCAGAGGTGGGTGATAGCTTCAGTGAATAGCTATGAGAACAAGCACTCATCCATAGACCACAGTGGGAAGGGAAATTATCAAGGGACAAATACTCAGTGAAGAAACACCCCTATTTCTGGCCTGAAGCGTATTTTTTGATAAATCAAAGGGAATGTCTTAAATAAACTAACATTTATTGGCATCTGGTTTTCATCATCAGTATGCATAAGTCAAATTCTTATATTCCTGATAGGATAGTTTCCCTGTGTGTGAAGGCACAAAAGGAATTTGCTATGGATGTGACTTCAAGGTCTGCTCTCATGTTGAACCGTAGTAGTTGCCACCCTATTTGGACACTCTTGTATTGCCACTACACCAGTAGAGGTACTAAAGGAGAACAGAATTTAGACAAAAGCATCTTTCATTCATTTGTCTTTAGTCCTTTCTGAGATACATAATACATATTTTTTTATAGAGGCAAACAACTTCCTCCTTTTTTTTTTATCAATTCTGATCTTTGCCTTCCTTTGTTTACTCTGGCATCACTATCAGTACATGTAGCATTTTGTCTCCTCTTTGAAGTCCTGTGTGCTGCATATGTCTTTATGTATGTCCAGTTATTAATGGTAGTATATTAGGCACCATTTTTCTCCTTTGTTATTTCTCTTGCCACATAGATTAAGTATGAAGTAATAAAAGGTAAATGCATGGGGAGACACACCATCTTCCATTCAAATAACAAGCAATATTTAAGTTACTCTATATCAGCCGAGGTAGTTACATTGTAAAACTGACTTTCCCATAGAGGTGTGTCCAGAGACCAATATACTTTTGAAATGTTATGTATACACATTATATTAAATAGTGTCTGTCATGAAGGAGCAGCTTTTAAACATGCTACGCTTATTTTATTTTCTTCCTAGTTGATTCTTGAATGATGTGGACAGCTCGTAGAGGCTCGGTCGCAACCTTGATCTCTGTGTGATCTTTATAAACAATTCCTCTTTCCATTCTTCAAGTTTTTCTCGATCATTTGACTTATTCTGCCCATCCTATTATATGATTTTTTTCCATTTCATTTTAGTGTATAACAGGAGTTCTTCATAGCACCTGGTGCAGAATAAAGATGGCTCTGTAATTAAATGCTACAGGAGCTCCTGATTGGCACATAAAGCTGCAATGTGATAAACTGATATGAGTTATAATAATGTATGTCTTTACTTCCTTGAAAGAGTACATAATGAGACCTGATTTAAATATATTCTGGTTTTATGAAACATCCCATATGTTTTCTTTGAAATTAGCTTTGTCTTCATCTGTTGGAACTATTAAGCCAATCTGCCCCTTGAATTATTCTATACAATCTTGTACAACTCAAAAGAGAAAAAGAGAAGCTATATATCAGTACACAGTACTAGTATATGACATACATATTTAGTATATATAACAGTACATAGTTTCTGGAAGCCCACTTACTTTTCTTAAAAAACAATTTTAAGATGCATTTGGAGGAAATAGTGCTTATAGGATATGCTAAACGGTGTGAAAATTCATGAATAGCAAAAAGTTTTCTAGCATTCTAACTTTTCAAGAGTGGAAAAGGCTTCAGCTAAAAAGCATTCTCAACAGAAATTTTGGAAGACCTTGGTTTAGGCAAATTGCTTGTCTCTAAATTCAGACAGTAAGTTTAGAAATGTGAGCTTGTAAGAAGAGAGAGTTCATGTTTTAGAAATCGTAAGCATTTCTAATGAGGAGAGGGCAAATAGGTTAGATTATCTTGGTGTAACAGAATAAATAGTATATAATTTCCAACATTATAATGGAAAAAAACTTTGTTTCACAGTTACTGAAAGAGTAATAAATCAACATGGAGATTGTATAATTGACTAATGGTTGTAAATTATTCAATCAGGGAACTAATGCTTCTTTGATCTCTTCCCTGAGAGCAGGATTGTGTTAGTGGAGTCCTGTATTACTCTGCCATAATCAAGTAACTTCAAAGGATGTCCCTCATACCTGTAAAAGGAATGCTACGATGTTGTTTGTAGTTGTTGCTTTGTGTGATGCTGCATAAAACACTTCAAGAGTGTAGTTTTGTAAACCCCTGTCTATCTACCGTGGAATAATTTTTTCAGATCTAAAAGGAGGATTCATTTTAATTATTCTTGGTTAGTATTTAAGGTCATCTCTGAAAACTGTTGACACTGCATCAGCACACCAGATTTTAGGCTTCAGTTTTGGTTGTTTTCCTCTTCTTTTATAAGAATCAAGCATGTCTCAAATCAGGGTTGGTTTCTATAGGAATACATGCCCTGGTTTATGTAGGAAATAAGAATGACTTTGAAAAGGCAATAAAACTGTTAGAAACATAGATTTTGGATTTGGTAGTCTTTCACCTGTTAGATTACCAAGGGAAATGAAGCTTACATTTTAAACCATTGTCTAAAGCATACAGTAATTGTACAGTTTAAACTTGTAGTATGAAATATGGTGGTATGAATTAGTGCCAAAGTTCTATACAGCCCCTTTTTGTATGACTAATATAGTTCTAAAATATCACTGTATTTTTATAAATATAAAAGAGCATCATGTAGGAAAAAATAATTGTGCTATCTACAAGCTCAGCATTCACATTTTCTTTTTGTGTTCACATCTGCATACCCAGCAGGACTCAAAAAAAAAAAAAAAAAAAAAGCTTTCATCATGTTTTTGCCTTATTAGTGGACAGTTCAGTGACAAGTCTAGAAATGCCTCTCTTAAGACCTTTGCCATACCATCGCTTATTATTTGTTTCATCTATACAAAAATTCTAGCATTAGCTTTTTCCTAATTTTCTCCCTGCAAAGTATAGCTAGCTACAGGGAAAGAATTCTGTCTCTACTAAAACCTGTGCTATGCTCAGAGCTGTAGAATGCTTTAGCCTCTTTAGTCCTTAATGACAAGCAAATAGGGAATTAAGTGACAGTGATATACTCTTCTGCTCAAACAAATGCATTCATTCTGAGTAGCCATGGGGAGATATCTTTTGTAAAACTGAATAAAACACCAAAATACACGATTGCACTTCTTATTACATAAAAATCTTTAAATACAGTAATAAAATTCAGTATTGTGGCTTTTATGTTCCTTACTAGGCTTTTTATGACTTTTGTTCTGTAGTGTTCTTGTAGATGTGATTTTTCCAATGAAATCTTTCTTCAGTCCACTCAAGACAGATGAGATGAGGCTTATAAGTGGGCTTCTCTTTTGTTCTATTGCAGACAAGTTTGCCTGGGAGGAAAAGAGGATATTATTGATATATTTGGTTATTCTTACATAATGCATTCTTATTGCTGTTCTTGTTTACTTGCAGAAAAAGAGAAATGGGGAAATATATTGAATATTGCTAATAAACAAGGAATAAAGTTATGCAAGTCTGAGTGGCTGTTCAAAAAATTATTTTTACATCTGTGGCATAAGAAAAAAAAAGTGTAAGCCATAACGTAAGAAGATGTGCACAAAATATTCTTCTTTACTACTAAATTATTTCAGTATTGTTATTTCACATATGAGCTTTGATGTTAAAAGGTTTCTTTGTTAAGGTATATTAATAAGGAATGCCATGGATGACAGAGTTAATGAGGTACATGGGCCAAAATCTTGTGTTGTCAACCTCAATTTGAACAGCTTCAGTGTCAAGGATAGTAAAGGGGGACAAAGAATTAAAACCAAGGTCTGTTAGGTCAAACTTGATTGAAGTTTATTGAGGATGATCAGCAGAAATTGATGAATACACTATCTGAAGGTAAACAAGAGAGACATGGCAAAAGAGATCCATCTAGATTATTTCTAACTGCTCACATTCCTTAGTACTCAAAATCTGACATAGATTTTCTTGTATGCTTTGGAAATAATTGGGAAATTTTGTGAAGGAAAAAAAAAGTAATGGTAGAAAGATTTCCTACTTCACTCTGAATTAATCACCCCCCCCCGTTTCTGATAAAATCTTTGAAATTAAATGTTAAGGTTCTATTTTAATGATGCAATTGTTTCTGAATAATAAGGTTCAAAATGTTTTGGGCTCATTTGAAGGATGTTTTTTCAGAATGTATTTTTATAAAGGTTCTTGCTACATATCTTCTCAGTTTAAAAAAATTAATACAAAGGAAACACAAATAAGAGATAATGTTTTCTAAGGAATAAAAAGTACTTTTGAAATTCTTTTTACCAATTGTGAAATTATCTTGAATTATTGAAGTTTTAGTGGGTGCAATTTTCTGTTATTCCAACTACCAAAAAAATAAAATGTGGTTGGTTGTAGTAATCTATTATATATTAGCCATCCTGTTAATAGCAATAAACCTCTTAATTTGAATTTTTTCTTTGTTTTAGAAGTTGAATGTTGTAGTTTAAGTTTCTGTTAGGCATTTTTAAAACCTATCATCATCATGCTTGTGTTCAATTCTTCAAATCCATTTTAAAAATGTTACCCATGTTAATTTCTTGCCATTTCTGTTCTGTAAAATTTACATTTTACCTTTCGGTCTCAATGGCATATTGGCCATTACTCACTTGCTAGACACGTCATCGGAGAGGTGAAAACAGGGAAAATGGTATAGTATCTGCTGTGCACAAGATCAAGTTACAAATGACATTCTTCTTTCCCTTCCCAAAAGGCACTGAGGCGTGAACTGAAGGATAAAGAGCAAACCATTCTCAATGCTGTTGACCAGGCACGTGTTTTCCTTGCTGACCAACCAATTGAGGGGCCTGAGGAACCAAGAAGGAGCTTGCATTTGAAAACAGGTCAGAAAATACTCTCTTCTGGGAATGGTCAAAAGGAAACAGAGGATTTCTTTGTCTGTAGTGCATATTTTATATTGCAATTACTTGGTTAGACTTCAGAATTTTCCAAACCACATCTTAATTGCTTTTATTTCAGTGATTTAGCCTCTAAGTTTTACTACTGTGCTTTGTAAGCACTCATATTTTAATGGAAGAAGTAGAAAAATCTCTATTTTCTTTTCCAGCTTTTGATACAAAACACTGAAGTCATCAGTTGTGTTCTTTTCTGTTAACAAATGTACTTTAAATGTAGTCAGAATAGTAGTTCAAGGGTGCACATGCAAATTCATAAATATTGTTATTGAAAAGTTTTAGTCCACAGCTAGAAACAAATATATTTGGTGGTGTATCTCACTAGAAGTAAAAAGAATCAGCTTTAGGAGAGCAGTGATAACATAATCTTAAAGATTACGTAGACGAGTTATTACTAAGGAATAAACCACAGCTATCCTAGAAATGATATTTTCTTAGTATTTGAGATATTTATCCATATCAGATCAATAAGGAGGTAATAGTTTTCCTCCACCTCCCACAACTGCAACGTACAAATATATCCAAATATACAATATAGCAAATATCTCTGTAGTTAACTCCTAGACTTATGTTTCTGATATAAGCTAGAACATGATAAAATCTTATTTTTAATTACATAAGAAATATTCTTGGAATACATAGTAATCTGCTTTTACAGAAGTATCAGTTACTGTAAGATGTGAGCAATTTTCTGTATCATTTACAGAATTACAGTATAGCTGCTTGTACTAGGAGTTAGTTGTTTTCTTCCCATACATCTTCCTGTACATCTCCATAGCAAACTTTTGTTCAATGGAAGCAACTAATATTTCCATCATCCATAATTTGTGTTATTTCCCCACAAATTTTTACGTGGTTTTGTATTCCCTAATTCAGCTCTGTGGTAAAGTTTGAATAGGTGATGCTTAGAGCAAATGAACCATTTTTCCCTATGATTAATTCTGGTACCTTAGGTGCTGTAAAGTATCTTACTACTTCCTTTTTAAAACTCCTGGAAATACTCTCTTTGTCTTTACTCTCCAGTGTATTTGATATATTGCATCTCTAATGTTTTAGCCTAAATCACAAACAACCTTACAGGTCAAAAAATAAGGACTGCTCACTTTATGCTCATTGTTTCCCATAAAAGTTTGAAGTCACAGATTCTCCTCTCAAAAGCCATGGAACCACTCAGCACAAACGGTGCCAAGGCATAAAATGCTCATTTTCTGCAGGCGTTAACATCAATGATCAGTGTTGACTGAAAGTGCACAAGCAAACTTCAGATGATGAGCGGCATGATAAATTCTTGTTATGCAATCTGTTGTTGTTGTTGTTATTATTATTATAATCATTCTTATATTGTGCTATACAGATGGCAGCGATAACAGAATAGCAGGGAATTTGATGACCATGGTAAACTGTGTAACAGTAATAGCCAGGCAGATGATCTGTAAATGATGTATGAGTATCTCTTGTCAAGTCATCATATTTGAAAACGGATCAAGTATGCTTGCTGGAAAGCTTCATACACATGCATTGAACCTATTTTCCTCTTCCTTCTTTACACTCAGTAGTTCCATAGACTTTTTTTGAGCATGTGGTGGGTTAATCATGGCTACCAGTGAAGCTTCCAACCATCTGCACGGTCACTTCCTTCACCTCAGTGTGAAGAAGGCTGAAGATAGGACGAACAGAAGCAAGAAAGCTCATGGGTTAAGATGGAAATAGATTCAGATTCCCTTGCAAACTACTTTTAGGGGCCAAAGAGATTTAGCTTGGGGAAAATAAACTATTGCCATTTAAAGTAAATATTTAGTTACTGATTTGATAGAGGAAAATAAAAAGACAAAACATTAAAATGACAGCTTTCCTTCCCCCTTTCCCAGGCTCAACTTAACACTTTCATTCCTGTCTTCCACCTTGTTAGGACTGTAGGTCACACTCAACTTGTTCAACAGGACAATGGGTGATGTGGGAAGGTGGTAACTGTTTCTCTCTGCTGCTTCTTTCTTCTCACATCTTTCCTCTGTGCCAGCATGGCCTTTCCAGGGAGAATATCTGCCCCACCATGGATCTGTTTCTCCTTCTCTGACCTTGATGTTCCCTCTGCTCTTTCTCCTTTTTGTTCCCTCCTCCCCTGTCTTGTGTTTTCTGCTGTTTCTTAAATACACTTTCCCCGAGGTGCCAGCCCCTCCTCACAGAGACCCCCATGCAGTACCCACAGATGAGGTTGCACTTTCTGTTGTTTTAATAGACTTTCAGGCCAATAGGTGTCTTTGAATCATCTACTCTCATCTCTTAGATATCATAAACTCTAAAATTTCACCCAGGACTGAGTCTAGTAAATTTTAAATGCCACCAGTCCCAGAAAGCTCCATCTCTGGATTTTAAGGCATCCAAACACACACATTTTTCTTCTGATTAACCATTTTCATTTATGGCTGTGGGTGTAGGCTTATGTTTGCTTTTAAAATGTTTATTTTTTGTATTTCTGTCAGCCTCTTGATTGCTGGTATTCTGTGCAGTAGATTAAAGTTAACTCATTAACTTCATTGAAGTACACTTCACGTTGCTGAAAGAGGAGGAGTGTGGTTTTAGATTGTAAGCTGCCAGTCTCCAAATGAGCAGTACACAGCACTATATGGTCACAATTTGAACATGGTTTTGGCTGCTTCTATAATACAAATGGCAAAAACGTTTTTAATCATAATCACAGTAATTGGAAAAACTGTTCCTTGAGGTTAGATCTTACCTTGTGCATTGGCAGGGGTGTTTAGGAGGAAGGGTTAGCTATTCCAAAGAGGATAAAGACTGTGAAATAATTTTCTATTTTCTCTCTCTCCATGCACTTCTTTGTTGCCCCTCCTCCCACCCCTAGATCTTTTCATGCCCAGGAGGGCTCTCATAAGAGAGATATAGGAGAAAACTGGTAAGAGTCAGTTTGAGACCTATTTTTTGGGCCTGTGCATGCATACATTCATTGTTCCATTCAAAGACAATATTTGTTATAGGATGCCTTATGATAACCTGTTATTGTCTATAATGTTCCCATCAATTTAAAATGTATTACAAGATTATAAATCAGGTTATGAGCATCCTTGATTTCTTCTTTCCCATCTTGGCCTTATGATTCCTCTGTTGGCCTTCTATTGTACTGTGTAGTAACTGGCATATTTAAACACAGTTCTTCATCTTCCAGGAAACTTCCTTCTAAATTAATTTTATCTCCTATCTGTCTTTTTTTTTTTTTCTGATTTTGTTTTGCCATGTTACAGAATTTGTTTTGCCCCATCACAAAAAAGCAAACTTCACACATTTCTTGACTTTGAGCTGCTTCATCATCTGAGGGGAACCAACTGATAAACCATCAGACCAGCTGCTGAATTTAATAGATAAGACAGGATAAGGAAGTTGGAAATGCTCACATTTTTGGCTTTATTGTCCATGGTATAGGACAAAACTTAGATCTAAAAATGTTAATTCTCTGTGGCACGGTTACAGTTGGCTGCTTAGATCTCTGGGTTAAGGGCCATGGGAAACACAAAGAAAAGCAGAAATAATATTTTCTGTTCTCAGGGTCCTATGAAGTGATGATATAGACTTGCTGAAATTCTGTCCTTAAAATTCCATTGATGCAGTGAGGGAGTAGAGATAATGTTTTTAGAAGATAACATAAGCTAACATCCTAGCAGATTACCACAGGACACTCTACTGATTCAAACTGCACCAGTGAATGTTTCCAGGAGTCTGTAGTATTACTGAAGTACTTCAGTAGCTTCTAGTTTTCTTACGGCAGTCAGATTCCTAACTTTGAAAACTGCTATTTGGTAGCCAAGGTTGTTGTGATAAACACATCATTTAAAATTAAGTATTTACCATCTGCTATCTCCTCGTAATTGAAAGTGTAGAAAACCTCATAAATCACATCTGTGTTATAAGAGAAATATATTAATAGATATCAGTGAATTACCTGCATATACTTTAAGCATATTAAAATATTCACCTGTTTCAGACATAAAAGGAAGTCAAACTTCTTTGCTTCCTACTGCTGAACACATTCGGGTAAATTCTTTGCCATAATTTTTCCTCTTAGAAAAGATCATCTCACTGTAAATAGGCAATTTATTGTTTTCTAATGTATACAGAAGGCATCATTTCTATTCCCAACCCCTTGTGCCTGTTCACTAGCTATCACACACTACTGGAATAATTTTTTGTTTTCATCTGTTCAGAGTATGAGGTCTTGACTGTGAAAAGTAGAAGTGCTTAGGTGAATGAAGAGGGTATGGCCCACTGGAGGTCACAGGAATCATGCCCAGAAACTGCTTATGCTAATTTGAACATATGTCTTTCATTTTCACACTCTCTTAGGCACTCTACAGGTTTAGTCCACGTGGGTAGAACCTTGAAATTCTTCCTGTTAGGGTCTACATGGTTGCCTGCTTGGAGTCATATTAGTAAAGTTCAAGGAAGCCATTTCTATTTGCTCAGTGGTGTGGAGTGCAAACTTAGAGGAGTTTTAAGTCTGAATTTTTAAAAGCTGAGTATTGGAAATATGATTCCCTGAGGCCATAGTGGTTAATTAAATTATCGGGGTTTTTTAACCAAGAGGACCTCAGGATATAAGCAGTTATATCCATCCTTGACCTGTATGCTCTCTTATGGCCCAGCTTTAGTTGAAATACAGGATGCTTCCAGGGTGGAAGCCATGTTCTTAAAGTTTAACTGTTGCCTTGTTTTAATGACTGCAGAACCTCTAAAGCTTTCTCTGCAAGAGAATTCTCAGGCTACTAGCAATGTGTATGATTGATAGATGTAAAAGGTTAGGACCTTGTCTGAAAGAAAATTTCTTTCTTATACTCTAGAGCAAACATAGCTCAAAAACATGGTAAATGAGCCTCAAGAAAGCAATCTGGAAACTGCAGAATATTGAACCAAAAGTAAAGTTTGTAGAAGAGAAATCAGACTAAGGAAACTTGCTTAGAAGTTTCAAAAAAGTTCAGAATGTGGATGTTTTAAAGTCCTGTGGTGTTGTCACAGATAGCCCTGTTTTGTGCTGCCTGGCATGTCTTCATTTTCTGGTTTTGTATTGCCTTTATAGCTGCCTTTGTTTTGTTTTGAGATGCTGTTAAGGGATGTATATCTCATGTGTTCTACCTGCTATGTTGTGCTGTGTGCCCCCAAAAAACTGTACTGATCTTTGGAAGAAATAAAAGGCTTGTTACAATCTGCATTTATATTGCTATGGAAAGAAACATAGGATTAATTTCTTGCTTTCCTAGAGTAATTGGGATTCAGTGGTGATAGTCTTCTCTCCATTAGTACTCTCCCTTCAACAGGAATTGGAAGAGGACATAGTAGCTTGGTGATCTCTAACAGTACTGTTATATTTGAATTTTTCTGGGTTTGGCAGGAGAGTTGAACTCATACCTGGTTTATGTACCTGAAGCAACACAAACTTTGGGCTTCCACTATGCAAGAGTATTGGATCTCACTGTTTATTACAAAATGATGGCTTATTTTTAGTGAAAAAGTATTAAGTGTTTTGATTATATTGACGACAAATACTAGTCGTGCTGGAAAATGAATGGCTGTCAGGATTGCTGTAACATTCTTCAGTTTTCTAAAGATAGATGCTATGCAATTACTTAATTATATCTTTTAACTAGAAGCTATTTTCCCTTTGTTTTGTCCTTATGTGTCTTCTCTACCAGCACCCACTGGGCAATATCAACAACCATTATTAAAATATATGTATATTTGCTAGCATTGTTTCCATTTTTCTTTATCTGGAGCCCATACTTCGGGCTCTTTCCAGAAGTATTCATCATACATGAGGTTAACAGCTTTCATTTTCAATTCTGTCTATTGCAGACCAAAATTTGCCTTTTACCCCGCAGAGACTTCTTAATGCACTCTTTAATTATATTTCTGTAATTTGAAGAACTTTCAGTTTTGATGGAGAAAACCTCCATGGACAAACATGAAACTGACTGAACTTTTTCTTTGTTTTAGCTACATATGCAATAGATATTTGAATAGGAGAAAAAAGTGCCATCCTGGGTTATGCTTGCATGGTTGGGTGCTAGGAGTCTGCCACATTTCCCCATTAACCAGTTGCTGCTTATTCTTTAAACTTCCTATTCTCATCCTATCAGAACTAAGTTTTTTGTGCAGATTCTTAGAAAACCAGAGAATGTTTTCACTAGAGCACTGTTGAAGATGGCATTGTGCAACAATATCACTGCTTTTGTTTGCTTGCGAGTTTGACAGTGTGACATTCTATCTGTTCAAATGCTTTGAAAGTTTTCATAATTATTCCAGTGCTGTGTCAGTGTTTTTCACTGCAAAGATTGATTGAACCAAGGAAGATACAATGTTTGACATAATGGAAGAAGGAGGGGGCAGGAAATCAGCTCCAGTTCTAGTATATTTTATTAAGAATCTAGCAAAAGTTAAAGAAAACGAGTGTAATTGTGGCAAGATGGAAAGGATGACTAGTTCAAGTCCACATTAAAGATCAAGTACAGTTGCTTAGAATCAGCTACAGTGAGGAATAGTTTGAGATCTAAAATAAATTCTTAAGGGAGAAGAATTTTCTTCACTGATAACTTCCCTGAGTAAGTATTCTCCATATATGTAAGCTCATAAGGAAGCTACATGCTGTAAAGTTCAGGCTGGAAAGTTATATTTCCATGCATATATTTCTCTCTGCTAGAGACACAGAAGAGCTGCTGGTGCTTTCATTGCTTTGTGACAAAAAAAGCTTATTAAAATCAAGGGGTTTTTTTCACTTGAAGCAGACTTTTTTTCCTGCTCTTTCTTCTTGACTGCAAGTGTAGTTAATATCTTACCTCTCTGATAAACAAATGGTCCAGTGAATATAGGCTTTTCTTACTTTCTGAGCAGATTCTGAAGTGGAGATAATGTAACAAATACCATAAAAGAGAGAAGGAAAATAAAGTGGTGGGAGGAAAAGCACTGATCATTAAGAAGACTTTATATTAAGTGAGGACAAAAAAGCAACAACTGCTATGAAGCATTTTTTTTTTTCACAGCAAAAAGGAACTCTGTCTCCCAGTGTGTGTAATGATGCACTGGTGAAGTGAATTCCAAGCTCACAGCAGAAAATTATAATTATTAAAAACAACTTTTAATGAAGTTTACAATTCTATCTCCAGTGTCACAAAGAATGTGTTATCTGCTTGAAAAAAAGTAATTTATTAGTGATTAGTAAGTTGGGTTTTCATGATGTCAAACATGAAGTTACACAAGATGTATTTCTCTCTTAAATGAATAGATGATTGATAGTTTTATAAATCATAAAAATGTGTGTTACTTTGTTTTCCTACTAAATGTCTTTTTAGGACAGGCTTACAAGCACTTCCAAAGCTTTTGTATAATAAAGCAGACTTGCAATTAATTAATATTTTTCAAGTAAAATGTGCTGGACATACCCTTGCACAATGACACTGATGAAATGACTTGAGAAATGGTCTTAAAAGATGTTTTGGTTTTCAGTTCTGTTATCACCCCAGTCAATGTGGAATCTTTTCCCCTCTCAAAATATGTGACTAGTCTGTCATGAGTAAAGCTGCCTTGTTTTAGCTGACTAGACAAAGTCTTTCTGTTGTTCCCTTATTCCCATTTATTATTTACAGCCATTTGTTTTTCTTATTGCTTCTTACTGGAGTAAGAAGCACTCATTCAATCTGTCATGTCAGAACCTTTATGAACAAACAAAGTTTTACAAGATTTTCAGCTCTTACTAAAGTTTTCAGCATGTTCCTTGTCAAGTAATTCATCATTTTAAATGTCCTGCTAATAATCTAGTTTAGAACTGTTAAGCCCTTCCAAATATCTACTCTTTTATGCTGAACTGGTAGGTTTTGGCTCTGATAATGGGTAAAGAATGATGCAAACACATGATATTGGATAAAAATGGCAGATTGCAGTTTTGCATATGTGTAACTTACAGTTTCTGGGTATAATGTCCCCTATGTCATGTGTTCAAGATACCAATGTAGGAGGCTTTCTCCATTGGGTCTGCAATTTTCTCTCCTTTTTCAATGAAGCTCAGTATTCCCTTTCCTTGTCTAAAGTGCTCCAAGTCTAGGTGCTCCCTTAATCCTTGTTTAAAATAAGTCCTGCAGCTTTTACTCCTCAGGTCTGGTTATCCTCAACCTATAGTATCATAGGGTACCTCAGCCTATGAGAGATAGTATGACACTAAGCTCTGCCACTAGATGTAACTTGCCTGCATGCTGGCTACTAGACTGTTCACAGTCCCTTGGTCATGGGACTGTAGTGGATTTTCATTCCTTCGTCAGTGGTATAAGGTTATTCTTAATGGTGAGTAATTCCAAAATTACTTCCAATAACAACTTCTTTGATATCTTTATGAAAGCAATTTGTTTTTTAAAACAACAGTTTTTATCTGAAAGGAGGTTTTGCTCAGAACTTAAACCTTATTGCTTTTCTGTTTTCTAAAATCTGTTGCAAAGCTTGGGGTAAAGATCATCCCAGAACTATATTGTCCTATGCTGTAGTTTAGTCTGCTGTGTATTACTGGATTTCCAGATACAAGGTGCAATTTATCACAGCATATCTTTATTCTGGTCTGTCAGTATTGCATATTGTGGGTTACCACCATGTTTCTTATCCCAGAGCTACATACATAATTTATATCCTTTCATATTTAGTTAAGCATTGCAGGTTTTTGTCACAGCTGTTCCACTTCAAACTCCTCTTCTGAAATGCCCTCTTGCCATTGTGGTATCCTTTGCAGGCAGAGTGCACGTGAGCAGTGCTCTCATGTTAGTTTATGACACCCAGCAAGTCACTGAAATATCTTGGTAAACTCTATTTCTTTTGCCCTTCTCATCTCCACTCTTTCTTCAAATGTCTCTCTGTTGTTTTTTTTTGTTTTGTTTGTTTGTTTGTTTGCTTGTTTTGTTGTTTTTTTTTTTTTTTTTAAAGAGTTTTCCTATTTTTAGAGGTTAAAACATGCTATGCAACCTATAGCCTAGGTATTTCTCTCTCTTCCTTCTGGTTGTGTTGGCTCTTGTTGACTGTCTTTGCCTCCCGTTCTTCTTTGGTTACTGTTGGTCATACTTTTTTCTCCTATCTAACCACTTCTTAGCAAGATGCCTTGAGCTTTTGGTCAACACTTGGTCATTTGGTAATATCTTCTTCCCCTTACATGATCAATTGAAAAGCAAAATGTGCATTTTTAGTCTAGTGTGTATCAAGACTAATATGGGCTAACAAGGTTTGAAAAATCTTTACAAAAATAACAAGTATGTGGAATTGCTGGGCAGAAACTCTGGTTTTGATCCATACAATTCCTTATTACTTGTACACGGGGAAAAATGTACCTGCCCTTCTCAGCAACAAATTGGATATATCCTACTGATTTATTTTGTAATTATTACCTAGTGTACTTTCCTGTATTGGTTGCTATGGAACAATAGTTGCATCACCAGAGGCATAGTAAGAGAACATTTGCAACCATAACAGTGCATTTACTTTGACATTCATCGAGCCTTCAAAGAGCAAAAAGCTTCCTCCTGCCTCCTTTTGTATGTTTTCCTTTGTCCTCTGTCCCCCAGTTGACCCTGTACTTACTGTCTTGAGTGTGTACCACAGGAACACCGTCTAACTAGACATGAGTAAGAGATTTCTTTCCCTCTGCAGAGCTGACCCCTGAGGAGAAAGCCATGAGGATTGCCAAAGCTATGCGTAAGCAGTCATCAGAGGTAAAGGAGAAATGGGAGAACCTAAATGCCAGTGCCACTATCTGGCAGAAGCAAGTGGATAAAGCATTAGAAAAACTTAAAGACCTACAGTGTGCCATGGATGACCTCGATGCTGACTTGAAGGAGGCTGAGAATGTGAGGAATGGCTGGAAACCTGTGGGAGACTTGCTCATAGATTCATTACCAGATCACATTGAGAAAACAACAGTAAGTATGGAACTCCTGGGAAATGTTTAGCCTGTGTGAGAGTCAGACCCCTCCATTCTACTGCCCCTAGTCATGTTAGATATGTATACACTCTATACTTAAATTCTCACATACAAGTGTAAAGTGCTCATTAAAGACTAGATCTGAGGTCTCAAAGAAAGTCCAGTGCTGTGTCACCTTCTCTGTGTCATCTGTGATTGCATAAGCACGTGTGATCAGCAAGCTATAGGTGTGTACACAATTAGATTCATTAAATAATAGAAAAAAAACAACAGTCTTTTAGGATTTAAATACTTTCCTCCTAGAAATATTGGCTACTCTGTAGCTAGGCCATGGGTCTGTGCCCAGGCACTGGAGTATGAGCAAACTGAGTCAGTAGTCATCACAGCAGCTGACAGTAGGCTCTTCTTCTTTTTGTAGTGGTGAGCTGTCAGATCTGTTTGGCCATCAGGCACAGCTTTCTTCTTAGAACAACATTTAGAGCTCTTGCAGTCATGCAGAAGTATATACATCATTTTACTTTCTGTTCCTTAACATTCACAAACTTCACACATCCAGTTCTTGCAGGCAGGGTTCCAGGCCACCCATGCAGGGCTTAGCACTCCAAGGCTTGGCTGTTCATGATGGGAAGTAGTCATTCCCTGCTTAGCTGCATGGTTTGGGACACAGTTAAGCAGAGTTCTTCAAAGAAGGAATACCTTCTGATAACTAACATGGTCCAGGAAAGATGACTGGAAATAGCACAGTGCTTGGAGGAGGAGTGCCTGAGTATCAGAGATTCCAGGAGAACGTGTGGGTATGAAAGAAAGAAACTGAAAGAGAAAATTGCTGTTTCAGGCAGATTTAGAAGTTAGCACCGAGCTTCTGTTTCACAAACACAATGTTTCGGTTTTTACAATCAAAAATGAATATGGGAAAACAATAGAGGACCCTGGGGTCATGTACCTGCATGTACCACATACCTTCAGAATGGGACAGTGGTGTTAGAAAAGTGAAAGGCCATAAGCTGCAATGTTTTCTGGAAATATTCTATGTGTATGCGGCCTGTGGACTTGCATGAAATTAACACAGGGCTGCATTGTTTCACATGTATCATTGTATGCATCCTTATTCTCCAAATTTTATTGTTACTTTTGGCTTTAATAGAACCAAAATCTTTTTTAAAAAAGCCCTTCGAAGCTGATTTTTATCCAGCCTGCTGTTGTTTCTTCTCCTCCCTGTTTTACACTTTAATATAGTTACTAAAGCAAGCAATAAGATGCTGATGCTGAATAGCTCTTTGTTCTCATGTTAAGAAGTAATTTGTCATATCCTGATGGCTGTTTCTCTAAAGAAGAGTAAAGCAAATTCTTTTAGATTTTCGTTGCAGTGTTGAAACTGAAACATCTGCTAAAGTAATAGGGACCTGCTGGCTGTCCAGAAGCCACAAACTTCTTTCTTGACAGTAGATTCCTTTTGTTCCTGGGTCTGATGAGAGAGGTTTTAAAGGGAGATAAATAATTGAACTGTCCAAAGAAAATCTTTTTTCCAGTTGTTTTGGATTGTTTCATGATGTTTAATCAAACCATTTATAGGAGTGAACAATTAACTGCTCACAGCAAGAAAGATACTTGATGCATCTTTTCAGCTGTAACTAAAACTTGCACCAATTTTGTCTTAATACTGTATTTAGTTCCATTTGATTCAATAAACCTTTTTCTTCTTTTTAATCATTGTAATAGTTTTACTCTATAGTTCTAATCATGTAAAACGTTGTACTCCTTTTCCTTAGAAGTTGCATTCTTTCATGCTTTGGTAAATCAATAATAGTTTTTAAATTAAATTTTTGTCAGCTGATTAATACTGGAAAACTGTAGTATAGAACACATTTTTTTTCTATAGGATCACTTGACAGGCTGCATACTGCTAAAGCTCATGATAGAGCATTACATATTTCTTTTTGGAAAGAAAAGCTCTAAAGTCATATGGCAGCACTTAAACTTATTTAAATTATTCTAGGGGTGCAATTTGGATATGGATGCTTGAGTAACTTTCATACTGTTAATCTCTAAAGATGGATATCAACAAGTAATAAGAATATTGAAGTAAGTGAAATTTCTTTGCTGGAGAACTGAGTTGCATACAGTTGTTTAGCATAAGCTGCTGCGTTGGGCACTTCAGCACCATGTTGAGTTTACAGTGGCTTTTGCACTGCTCAGATGTCCAGTGAACATGTATGCTTCTTACTTTTTTTAGGCTTTTAGAGAAGAAATTGCTCCCATCAACTTGAAAGTTAAAACAGTGAATGATTTATCCAGTCAGTTGTCTCCACTTGACCTTTATCCATCATTAAAGATGTCTCGTCAACTGGATGATCTTAATATGCGGTGGAAACTTTTACAGGTATTCTTCTGAATGCGTACAGATCACAGTGTGGGGAGGGATGCTTCTCAGTCTCTTCTGTTTATTTCCGTCTTTAAGGTGTTACTCTAGTGGTGCCAAAGCAACAAAGGAAGCTGTCTTTCCTTCTGTGGCTTGACCAAAAGCTTTTCCTTTCAAGCTGTCTCAGCAGTTTACTGACTCAGGAAACTGCATTAATCTCTGGAGACTATTGGGAACTATTGCTGCATACTTTTTTTTTTTATGTCTTACAGCAGTATTTTTATTGCATGAGTAATTGTTGCTGAAAACCCAGTGTAAATATTTCTGTTGTGTTTCCTTCTTCTATGAAAGCTGCTTTATTTTGGTTTTCAATATTCAGTTTCTGCATGGAATTTCACTTAGTGACCTAAGCATTAGTAGAGCTGTAACAAGATGTGAGCAAAGCACATTTAGCATTATAAAACATAAGAGGGTATGATGTGAGAGGGATTCATATTGCTTAGTTATGATTATTGTGCTTAAATGGTCTGAGAAATGTAAATCAATATGCCTGATTATAGTTCAAACTCATGCACAGTTTCACGGTGAATGATTTAATGAAGTTTTTTTACATCGGTTGATGTTAAATTATCAATTTTAGCACTTTCTCACTCTCTTATTATTTGGAAATACTTATTGTGAGTCAGCAACTATTCATTTCTTTACCTGCTTTCTAAGTGTGATATTAGGTGTGTGAAAGACATGAGGGAAGGACAGAGGTTCCGTCACACCTCTAGCTGAGGGTAGTGGGACTGAATTTTTAAAATGTGTGTATTGGCTTTTGGGCTAGTAGTTTGGAATCAGTTGCATCTGTGAGGCAAAAGTATTAATGTGCCATATCGGCCCTTCCAATTCCTAATGTAATTTGGTAGTGAGTTTCTTTTTCTTTTTTTTTTTTCATTTCTTTTTTTTTTTTCTTTTTGTGTTTTGTCTTTTGTTGTCTTAGTTAACTAAGCAGACAAACTGCTGCTGGGTGTGCTAGTGCAGTTTCGATTAATAAATCAGGGGGGAGTCATGTCAGCCAGTGAAGTGGCATCTTCTGAAATGGTTCTGTGCTGGAAAGGCAGCTGTGAGATCAATGCAATCAAACTGAGACCTGCTGACTGTGGAAATCTGGACAACTGGGAGAATACTACAAGATATGAACATGACTTTAATCAAGTAAACGAAAAAAAAAAAAGTAGCCTTGAATAGCTGGATGTCAAAGTACTATGATAAAAAGACAAATTTATTCAACTAAAAATGAACGTAAACAAGTGGTTTTGTTATCATGACCCCAGTGTTGCAGAGTAAATGTAATGTAAATTTTGTGTGTGTGTGCTTATGTGTAGGTGTCTGTAGAGGATCGCCTTAAACAGTTACAGGAGGCACACCAAGATTTTGGGCCTTCATCACAGCACTTTCTTTACAGTAAGTTCTTTGAAGTAATAGATGCATGTGAGATATGACAGCTTTCTCAAACACTAACTGCTCTTTACTCCAGGTTTCCCTATGGCTTGAGGAACAGGAAGTTCCTCTTCCACATTGCTATCTACCTCCCCGGTTTTGTACAAGTGTTTCATCTTCATAACTCCACTGACATTCTCACTGGTGTGCTTCCCTTAGGTATCAGTGTAATACCTGGCTCAGTTATGGTTGCGCTCTTCGTTGCTTTATTCTTTGTCCTCTGTTCCAGAATCTTTGCGTACGTAACCACTTCTTCCCGTCCCCCGCTGCCTCTTTCCTCAGTTTCCTTTCGCTTCCACACTTGTAGGAAAAACAAAAAGCACAACCTGCTTGTGTATTTTGGTTTGGTTTGGTTCAGGTGTTTTGGTTTGTGGTTTGCTTTTTGTTTGGTTGGTGTTTTTGTGTTTTTTGTTTGGTTGGGGTTTTTTGTTTGGTTTGGGTTGGGGTTTTTTTTGTGTGTGTGTATTTTTAAACAGTGTTAACCCAATCAGCTATCCTGTTTTTAACTGAAGGCTTCAATAATAAAAATAAAATTATGGCAGGAGTTGAGAAGGGAACATAAAAATAAGCAGCTCTGTCCCAGAGGTTCCCAAGTGCTGTATGTCCCTGTATAGCTAAAGAGCTAATATAATTAAAAATGATTAATAAATCTTGGTGGTTTCTTGAGTTACATGGCAACTATCTTTTCAGTAAGCATCATGGTAAACAGGATGCAGTGTATTTGAAATATTGCAGCTGTTATGCAAAATGATGATTCCTGGAGCCATTTTGTCATTTTTTTAAAAACCTGACAGAACAAATATATTTGAAATTATGTATTTTTATTATTATTATTTATTTTATTCTGATTAAAAGTACTGTATAGTGTTGTGATAATGGTTTTATAGCCCTTCTAGTGTCAAACTTGTAACCTTGATTTCAACACCTGTGGACAGTACACCTATGTAGTAATTTGCTAAAAAGAATATAGACAGAACCATAGAATTGTCAGGGTTGGAAGGGACCTTAAAGATCATCAAGTTCCAACCCCCCTGCCAATGGCAGGGACACCTCCCACTAGATCAGGTTGTGGTACCTTTGGCACTGTTGAAAAATGCCAGATTAACTATTTGGTAGAGTAGTCAGTCTAGTTAGTGTTTTAAAAGAGGTTAGGAAGCAACGTACAGAAGATGCAGTTTCGCTTACCCTAGCTGATTTGAGTAGTTCCTGACTTCCCTCCTGTGTCACTGTTAAGGCTGGTCAGCTCTTCTCACCTGAATTAATCCAAATGTTCAAGTGACTGATCTGAAAAAAAAATCCCAAACAGTGAAAAAGTCCACAAGGAAGCCTGACAGGCAACGTTGTGTTGTGTTTGCCTTCACCTGGATCATTTTGCTTGGTTTGGGTTTATAGCTTGCCACAACAAGTAAGCGCATTCACAAGACTGAGTGGTGAACTGACTTGGCTGCTGGATAAAACATTCATACAATTATATCTAAAGAGACTATGCATTGCTATATCAGCATGCCTTGGCCTTGCTTAGGGCATCTTCTCAGGCTTAAAGGGACAGTCAGTTTACATACAAAAGACAAGAAGGGAAAGTTTCCATAAAGCATGTTGGAAGATACCAGAAAGAGCTATAACAAATGACTACAGTCCTGCAAAACCAAATAGTATGCAGTTATTTGTTTATACTGTTTGTTAAAACCAAGCAGCCTCCTTCCTCACACAGACTACAGCAAAAACTTACTAAAAATAAACCAACCAACCAAACCCAAACATCTCTTTTAAGAACTTGAACTAAGCGGAGTTACAGAACTTAATACCTACAACTTTTTATAAAGTCTGTTAAATGAAAGTCAGAGACAATAACTTCAAAAGGAAAGTAATAAAAAAATCATTAAATCTGGAAAAATGAAGGTTTTATCCTGACAGGTTGAAATAGTGCATATTCTAAATCCAATTTTTCATACCCTTTTAGCAGCTGTAAGTGACTTCCAGCTGTAAAGAGCAGGTAGAGTGGTAGTCTGAATACAATAATTTCAAACTCCTAAAACTGAGATTATGATATGTCTTGATCAAATCTTTATCTCCAAAGTTGCACTTCTGTATTAGAGAGAAGGTATAAATCTGTGCATAAGTCTCTGCTCATTTGACAGCAGCTAATTTAAATTTACCTCATCTACCTGTTACTCTTCCTTCAAATCAGTACAAAAGACCATAGTTTGACACCACACCATTTTCAGCTGACTAGCTCCCAGTTGTCATTTATTCAGTAATTTGAATTTGTGCTAGCAAAACATCTGTTTCTACCTTTTTGTCAAATTCACAGAACATAGAATAGTCCAGGTTTGAAGTGACCTCAAAAGACCCATCTAGTCCAGCCTTTCATGAGAAAGGGTGCCTAGATGAGGCTATCTACCACCCTGAATCCAGCAACCTTAATCCAGTGATTTCATCTCTCCAGTGTCTAGTAATGGTAAAGACACAGTGCAGCTTTTAATACTGCTGCTGGAGTTCTTGGAACAATTACTGCATGGATTCATCCAGACTATTGCTAAGAAAGCGCTTTAGAATATTTCTGAAAACAGTGACATTGGCCCTTCCTAAAATGTCCCACAGTAGGAGGCTGAGGTAGAGAAGTATTAATGGGTCACTACTGTCTATGATCCTTCACCGAGCTATTTTTCCCTTCCCATCAGTGGTAGACAGAATTTGATTGCTGTTTTTTCATTGCTTTTGAGATGGAAAGTAAGCTCCTTGCAAGTTAGTTACTAAGTAAATTTTACACTGATAATGCAGATAAGGAAACCTTATAAGGAATTATTCTCTGCAAAGATTGTTTTGCTGTCTTCTGCCTTGAGAAGTAATAATTTGTTCTTTCTGTAATTCAGTTATTTTCTAAGGCCCACAATCCACTCCTCTCTGTTACATTTCTTGTATGCTTTCTTAGAAGAATCCATGTACGTCCATGGAGTGCTGATGGCTCAAGTTCCCTAACAAATAGCCCAGAGGCCTGCTCAAAGCTTCTCTGAGTGGGGTCCAACCTTACTAACATCTGCAGTCCAGCTAGTGAGTGCCAGAATCAATAGTTTTCATCAAGAAACTGGGTTGTGTTTGGTTTTTGGTTTGGTTTTTTTTTTAATAAATGTTTATTTCATTTTGCAGTTTCATGCAGCAGGGAACTGGCAGTGTTTTCAGAAAGGTGGTTCCCAAGTAAATAGAGTATGACTTGGTCTGTAATAATTAGCAAATTAATTTATTGTGTTGTTTAGTTCACATCTGTGTCAGTGCAGAATATCTATAGTCTGTCATGGCACATAAATTTTACCTAAACAAACTGTGGTTAGATTTTTCTTCTTAGTTAGCTGACAGAATTGTAATACTACCAGAGCCACCATAGCTGCAAAATTGCAATGTGAAAGAATGAAACTGTAAAGTTGGTGGTCACCTTCACCTGATTGATTGTTTGGTTTGGTTTGGTTTTTTCCCCTCTTGTTTTTCAGAGTTTTGAATGCTAGGGCTTTTTTGTTGTTGTTGTTAACTACTTCTGCTTGAGCATTTAGCCTTTTTGTGTGTGTTTGTTGTTGTTGTTGGGGTTTTTTTTTAATTTACCAGTTTTTTTTCTCTACCACTTTATTGCAAATGTTATTTTAATCTTTAAATAGTGACAGATTTTTTTTGTTTGTTTATTCCAGTGAATACTGTGGTTTACTTGTCTCCTGTAGTTTCCCAAATATTCTTCCCAGTTAATCTGATTTTCAGTACATGACTGTTTAAACCATTACATTTTCTGTGATCCAGAAAGAGGTCACAGCCATTATACAGCTCAGGGAGCATCTGTCTGGGAGGAGGTCGAGAGCTGCCTTTCTCTTCAGCAACACCAGCCTATGGGGTTTAAATGGCTTTTACGTCTTCACTGCGGTCTTGTAGGACTAAGGGGAAGAAGAGAGAGTTCCTTTCAAATGGAATTTTTTTCATTTCCAAAGAAAGATGAGCTCTAAAGTGGGCCATGCTTATGTAAAATTACATTGTTTTATTACTTAAGTTCCAATGTGGATCAAAGTTGTCTCTAATTTTATCAGGTTTTTAAACAGGGGTATGTTAGCACCTAAGAGTAGGCACTCTCTTGGAAGTGGAGGCATATTTGTACAGTATAAATTCATTCCATTGTGATGATCAGTTAGTTATTCCTTCCTGTTCTTTCACTCTCTGTTTCTACAATGAATCTAGTGACGTGATTTTCTTTTACGATAAAACCCAAACTAACCAGGCACTACTCTGGTAATTTCTGGTAGGACATGCACATCCCTATGGTTCTTCAGTAAATACTTACTTTTAAGTTGTGCACCAGAAGTCCCGTTGGCCTGAACTTTTTTGCCCCTTTTATCTCCCAGGATCTTAAGCACATTGTAGTGTCATGTATGACTTCATCCCTCTTGCAACTCAGTGTGCAGAAAGCTACTTGATGTTATGGGTGATACGGGTCACTTGCATAAATTCTGCAAAAGTTACTGCTGTTCAGCAAGGACCTCAAAGACAGGTTTTAATGCCTTTTCTGTGGTCATACAGTGTAAATAAATATTAAATTTGAGTTGCAAATAGGACCTAAGGGTTGTAACTAATAAAAATAAGCTAGATTTTTACTTTGTTTGTTTGTTTGTTTGGTTCTTTTTGTTTCTGTTGCAGAGCATTAATTATAGTAGTGGAAGCATTTATTTTTCTAAGCTTAAACTGATAATGATTCTACAGAGGTAGGAAAAACAGCGTCTTCATTTTCCCTGGATGGTTAGCTTGCTTGCTCAGAATTTATTATCCTTCTTTGAAGTAAAATCACCACATTTGTTTTATTTCCAACTTGGCATCAAATAGATGCCTAAAATAATCTTGATAGATTGCCATCGTTTTCTCCAGCTGATTTTTCTAATCACTGAAAGTTCTGTGGGAACTTGAATTGTTCCCATTTATTTTATTAGAACTGTTTTAACTGTTAAATAAATTAAAAAAAGATATTTGGATTTTTTTTTTATTTGACAACTGCTTTCTAATAATTATCTTCTCTTTATTTCCTCAGCCTCAGTACAATTTCCCTGGCAGAGATCTGTTTCACATAACAAAGTACCCTATTATATCAAGTAAGTTTGCCTTGATTCTTTTCTCATTATGCATCACAGAGGGTCTTATCACCATAACCTGGAAGAAAAACAGAAGTGCTAACTAATAACTAGAAATCTTATCAAGAGGTGTGGTGATTCTGATATGTTCTACTTGAAGCAATCCTTTGCTTGGGTTTTCTCATTCCATCAGCATTTACTTTTGTACTGTTTGCCAGTACTTTAAAGGTCAAAGATTGCAGCTTTTAGAGAAGGATAGCTTTTTGCCAAAGAGAAAAGAAATTTTAAGAAGGTACAGAGTAAGTGTAGTAGTTGTTGGTTACGGTATAGTAAGCCAGGCCCAGATGAGTTCATTTTAGGCTGAAGGAAATCTGTATTAAAATATTAACAGGTTGAGGTTGGAAAAATAATGTCAAGTTTTTTAGTCTGTAGGATGATTATGAATTGGACCTGCAGATAAGCTGTTCTGAAAGAACATCAGTGAGGACTTTGTACTATTTCATATTGCTGTCATAAATGTGAGAGCCACGATTTGTGCTTCAAACAATTTGAGTGCTTGAGAACTTTGAAAAGCAAGTGACAGTAAATCTATGTTGATCAAACCTGCTGTCATCATTCTTGAGGTGTGATGGTTGTTTTTCAACTGTTATATGAAGACAATTTTTTTTAAAGGGGCTGAGTAGGATGCTGGAAAAAGGAAAGACTACTATGAAGATCCTTGAATTCTTTATAAAATTATTTGTGCCTCTCATGAAGAGTTTTGCAGGAGTCAGTAGAAAGCTGTAACACACTGTAACCTTGGCTCCAACTGGAAGAGGAGAGGAAGAGGTTGGATGTGGTGGCGCATTGACTGCCCAGATTTGGGCAGCAGTGCAATTAAAACTATCAACCTACAGCAGTAATTCAAGCACTGCAGTATCAAACTACAGAGAACAGGAGAAAAACTACCCCAAAGAGGTTCTTTTTCTTGTATGTATGTCCTCAGTGGGCATTGAAAGATGGCAATTCACATTCCTGCTCTACCTTATCAGAGCTGGTAACTAAAGCTTGGACTGTTCCAGGTGTGAGTTGGCCTGTGGAGGGGTCTTTGGAGCTCATGGGTACATTCAGAGTTGGAGGACAGAGATAGGATGGATAGTCTTACCACCACAATAGATGGAAGAGACTAAGATTAAACTTCTAATCTGTGCTTAGCAAAGGAAAGGTTTTTCATGTGAATTGAAAAAGAAAATGAAATTTTAAAAATGTCTGTCTTTGTTTTTTTCTTTTCTTTTCTTTCCTTTTTTTTTTTTTTTTTTTTTTAAGTTTCTGGGCATCTCTCTTGCCCCACTTCAGTCAGAGTTAAGTTTTTGAGAAATTTATTTTATCACAACTAGTTCAGAAGAAAGTAAGTCTTCCCAGTGTGTGCACTTGTGTGCTTGCAGGATTGCACCTAACTTGTGGCAAAATATCCACTGATACTGCAGACTTGCTCTGATTGTAGCATGTTGGCTGCCCTGGAGCTAGATTGAGGAATGAAGCCAGTCAGGACTGAGAAACAAACTGTAGCATTTCTTGGAAATTGTTTTACTGGTCTTACACAGTATGTTTGGTAAAGGGGTAGAAATGCAGGACAAGTTCTCTGAGGGTCGAGGTCTTTACAGAAGCAGAGGCCACTGTTGTATTTTGAGGATGGTTTTAATGATGTCAACATAATTAACTACTGCATCTCAAAGACCACCTTTCCAGTAATCTCTCCCTACTTTCAATGTGATACATGCTATGAAGCAAGGTCTTGATTCTTGCATCTTGAAAGAGAAGAATGATGTTAACTGGTAGGATTTATTTATTTTAAAAACCTTGAGGAAGAATACTGAATATCAGAACCTGACAAGCAGACTGACCTTGGCAGTTTTGTTTCTTATTGCTTCCCGATCTAAACACCGTTGGCAAGAGCAGATGAAGTAAAACACAGAGTTGTGGAAAACAAAATAGAAAAGAGCTAATTCTGAGCTATATTTGCTCTGGTGTGATCAGGCTGGAAAGTACTCTTAGCTTTAAATATTTTTTTTAAACTTCTGTCTATTCCCTAATTTCAGATATATTTTAAAGAAGAGAGGAAAACAATGCTAATATAAAAGCTTATTTGATTGGTGTGATTACATGAGCTTCAGTAATACAATTCAAGAGAAGAGTCAATGGGATTTAATGGTGGTTGTTTATACAGAAAGAAATTCTGGGAAAGAGGCCATGATTAACTTAATTTTCTTCTTTGTTTAATTGTACTAACCTGTTTGAACAAGATGCTTTTGATGTAAACCACAAGAATGAGTAGAAGGAACACTTATGATATGTCTCAGGAACTATCATTTGAGAGTAATTATATTTACTGTCTTTACAGTAAGACTTGTATGTTCAAAGAGAAGGTTTAAGGTAACAGTACATTTAATGGGATAAGGAAGAAAACCAGCAGAGAACAAGGAGATTAAAAGCATGATTCAATGATTGGTGGCTAAAAAAAGGAGAATTTTAAAAATTAATTTTGAAAGGAAAAGAAATGCGAACTGAAATCAGGCTATTTTAAATCTGAATAAGAACATACACTCTTCTTAGACAACCATAAATTCATACTTTTACTTCATTTTGATTGCTTTTTGTGAGTGTCCTTGAATGAGAAATGTAAAATATTCAGAAAGTGATACAGCTGCAGATGATGATGTAGTTGTACCTCTTGAGTTTTTGGTTTTTTTTTTTTAATTACTGCTCTCTTTGCAGTTTTACTGCACAAAGAGAAGGGAGTTTAAAAAGACAATAGGTAACTATATCTGAGAAGGCACGAGGGAGTGCTTTAGGTAGTAAGGAATCTGTAAAGAGAATGTCAAAATGATACAAGACTTCTGTATTTTCAAATGAGGAGCATTTATTCTGTTTCCTGATGTCAGATGTAACTTGCATTTACATGCATAGACAGAAGTGTCTCAGAGAAAGAGGTCCTTAGTGTGCTAGCACACTATGGTGGCTTTGAAGTCCAATTTGTTCTCCCCATCCCATTTTACAAATGGTTGGCATGTCTGCCCTTTCTGGGGTTGTATTTAATTGGGTAACAGAAGCATGTGGAAGATTAAAAAAGTCAGTTTATTTTAACTCATCTGCCCTCTAAGTTCAGACAGAGGCAGTCTGGGTTTGGGGCACTTTGGAAAGGAGTCACTGTTTTGCTTGGCTGATAAAAGGATTATAATCCTGTGAGCCCATGTTTATCAAGGTGTGTGCAGCCTGGACTATGGCAGATATTTGGTTGAATGGAGACTGCTCCTTCATGATTTAGCCTCTTTTTCTCCTCTGGAATTGTCTGACTATGTAAAGCAAATTTGTCAAACAGCTTTGCTTTTGTTGATGTGATTTTTATTTAGTCCTTTTTGCCCACTGGTGTTTTATTTTTATTTTTTCTTAATGGCAATCAATAGAAGTTTTTGTATTTCTATGAATTGAGTCTTCCCTGTTGGAGTAGAATTCAATCAATGAAAACCCAAATCTGTAAAATCTCGATGCTGTAAAAATAAGAAACATCACTTAGTTTTTCATACTTTGTAAAATAGAATGGGACTAATGAGCAGTATGGAGGATCCCCCTGCAGCATGGCAGGCACAGTATTTACCAATGCATTTTGGTAATAAGTGTCCTGTACCAGCGGGACAGGATGTCAAGCAGAAGGACCTAGACAAGCTGTAGAGGTGGGCCCAGGTGAACCTCATAAGTTTCAACAAGAGCAAGTGTAGGGTCCTGCACCTGGGCCAGAACAATCCCACTATCAATACAAGCTTGGGGAAGAGGCAATAGAGAGCAGCCCTGCAGAAAAGGACTTGGGGGTGCTGGTAGACGAGAAGCTGGACATGAGCAGCCAGTGTGTGCTTGCAGCCCAGAAGGCAAATCGCATCCTGGGCTGCAGCAAAAGAAGTGTGGCCAGCAGATTGAGAGAGGTGATTCTGCTGCTCTACTCTGCGCTGGTGAGACCTCACCTGGAATACTGTGTCAAGCTCTGGAGCCATCAGTACAGGAAGGACATGGACCTGATGGAACAGGATCCAGAGGAGCACCACGAAGATGATCAGGGAGCTGGAGCACCTCTTGTACGAGGATGGGCTTAGGGACCTGGGAATCTTCAGTCTGGAGAAGAGAAGGCTTTGGGGAGACCTAATAGCCACCTTCCAGTACCTGAAGGGAGCTTACAAAAAGACTGGAGAGGGCCTATTTAAGAAGGCCTGTAGTCAAAGGACGGGGGTGTAATGGTTTTAAATTAGAAAGGAGTGGATTTAGATTAGAAATAAGGAGAAAGTTCTTTACCCTGAGAGTGTTGGAGCACTGGAACAGGTTGCCCAGGGAGGTGGTTGAGGCCCCATCCCTGGAGACATTCAAGGTGAGGCTTGA
>JANIJG010010662.1:180905-194309 GCA_024611175.1 Megaceryle torquata | reverse complement strand
TGGAACAGGTTGCCCAGGGAGGTGGTTGAGGCCCCATCCCTGGAGACATTCAAGGTGAGGCTTGATGAGGCTCTGAGTAACCTGCTCTAGTTGAGGATGTTCCTGCTCTCAGCAGGGGGATTGGACTAGATGACCTCTAGAGGTCCCTTCCAACCCAGACATTTCTATGATTCTATGAAGTTTAGACAGAAGGTTTGACAAACTTACCATTGGATATATATTTATTTCATGGGTTGGTTCACAGTGGTTTGAGATTTAGTAAGGAGAGTTTTCTGTTTTGTTCATTAATAACTATCTGAATCACCCAAATAAGACAAATTAAAAAAAAAAAAATTACAGTCTATATTACATAGCATATCAATAAAAATGTTCTAAAGAGCAACAGAAGAATAAAGGAGATACGGTGTATGATTGTAAAACATCTTTGAGCAATACACAATGAACTGAAAGGAATGTGCAGAAAACATAATTACCCTGGCATTTATCACTATTGTTCTTCTAACTGTAATTCAAGTATTCTTCTACTATGTACCTTTAAATGATATAAATTCTTAGATATTTGTACTGTGCAGAAGAAACAAAAAGGTAATACGGAAAGGGTCACAGTGAGTTTAATCTCATGCAAGGCATTACATAGGGAGAGCAATTTCTTGGCATAATAATTAATTTGATCAATATCATACTCCATAGTTGTTCTGGTAATTTTTCTGTAATCCTGCAAAGAGGCTGGCATCACCAACATCTTAAAAATCCCTTTTTATCACCTCCTATGTCATGTTCAACTTTATGGGAGGCAGGAATAAAATGCTTTCTGCATCTCCATTTTTTTTCAAGGCTTTTCAGGAAGTCATTCCCAATCTTTGGTTTATGCCTTTATAGGGAAGAGACAGAGAACTAATGGAACTTGAAAATGTAACCTTTTTTTTTTGGTATTCTGTTTATATCCATAATCACATTCTTATATGTATTAAGAATCATTTCCTTAGAAGGAAAAATGAAATACAATTTACAGAAAGAGATAATACAGGTTTCAATCTTTCAGAGCTTCTTCAATTACCAGTTCCTGTGCTGGTCTTTGTTTTCTATTAAAGAAATGCAGTAGTACATTTTCTCTGGAGGGATTTCAAAATATCTGCATATAAATTGCTCCACCACCCTCTAATATACATTACTCTTGCAGTGCATTATGCCAACTCTTTTTTGCCACAAACCAGTATTTTCTAATGGGCTTAAAAACAAAATAGAAAATATACAGTATCAAGATAAAACACCATGACATATTTAGAGAGTGGGGATGTTATGCTATTTGAAATTTTATTAGGGCAGAAAAATCATAGTTCTGAGCATTGTTGATTCATTACTTATCAGTAAAGATCCTGATTTCAGGTAATGTTTGGTGCAGGTGACTACAGAACAGAAAGCTGCTTAAATATAATGCCAGAGTACCGTTTTATTGTCTGCTCTTGTGGTATTTGCTGATGGTTATCAAGACAGAAAGAGGCCTTGTCCATGCTAAGAAATGGGAAAAAAAACCAAAAACCAAAACAAACCAAAAAACAACCCCAAAACAATCCCCAAAACAAAAAGCAAAACAAGCAACAACGAAAAACCCCCAAAACAAAAAAACAAACAAGAAAACCCACATAAAAAAAAGCCACAACCACAACAAAAAAACCCCCACACACCTGTCTCTAGTTTTCTTATATACAAAAAGATGAAAAAACACATTGCATTTTTTTTTTCCACAATAGTTTTCGTAACACCTGGAGATGTACGATTTACTCCACTTATTTCAAGAGGACTGTTCTCTTATTTCTAGAGATCATTAAGTGACATTCTAACTATTTCTCAGCTCTTTATTTACAACAAGGAAGTGTTTTTAACATGGATTATCTTTGCCAATTGTAATTAGAAAGCTGCCAGCAAACATAATGGATAGGGAACAGATTTTAAGAGTAAATGTTTGTCATTTAAGCTTTAAAGCACTTCATTAATATGTAGTTTTAAAAATTTTGCATATTTTGCAGCTATAATGTTTATTTTTAGTTACTGAAATTTAATCAAATGCATTTAGACTTTTTACATTACAGTTTTGTCACATAATCTATTCATGGATGCATGTTTTGCTGTGCGGCTTATGTTCTGTCAGTTTTGGCAGAAGAGACCTAGGATACACTTACTCTGAGTAACTCAGTTTTCTGATACTAACAAAACACAAACAAAAGACCTCAAAAAACCCAAACCAAAATGCTGAATGGATTCTGTTGTTGCTGTCAGCAAAACACTTTGAATTCTTCTCTGACTGAACTATGTGGGAAGATATGCATATATGCATGTAAGATATGCATGTTCACTGCATTTGCATTACTGCCCTGTAGACCAGCTCACTTCTGTCATAGCAGAAAGCCCTTCTTACACCACCTAATATGCAGAACAAAATCTCATAACCTGGCCTCCTGCAGACCTTGAAAAGTTCTTTTCATCCAGTGCCATCTACATCTGTGAGCCCAACTGTGTTTCACTTCTGCTCAAAGTATCACATCACTCTACTTGTAGTTCTTCCTGAAGCTAGTTGAGTATTTGTGAGAGAAGGTGCTCCTTGGTGCAGGCATCACTGTGACCTGGGACAGAATTGCCACAGTAGATGTAACAGAGAGGGAAGATTCTGTAGATTTGTCTGCTCTTGGTGAAATGCTTGTTTTGAGCCTTTTCAAAAGTTCAGTGAGATGACTAAAAGTAATTAACTTCTCATTTACTTTCACAAGTTATAATGTAATTTTTTTTCTTTTCATGTAACTTCAGCACCATTCCAAATTTAGCTTTCCATTAGCTTCTCTGCAGGCTTAGTTTTCCATCATTGGGGTTTACAGATTGTTTTCTATAGAAAAATACAGAAAATGACATTTCTTCACATTCTTAGAAGATAGTTGCTAGCAGGGCTGAGTTTTGTGAAAGCTTGTTATCTCTCAGTGGTAAAAACAATCCATCTAATTATACCTAATTGCCTTCTGGGACTTACCAGAAGACCTTCAGAGGAAACAAGTTGGAGCTTTCTTCATGATGCAGTAAAATCATTTTGCCTGCAGATCTTTAGGAAATGACCAGACCATTTCTGTGAATAAAATTATGTATTGTTTTAGTTGCTTACCTGGTTTTAGAAACTCTGGTAATTAGCAAGTTAGCAATTTCTGGTCCAAGGATGACGTATTTTACATATACACGTAAAATACAAAGAAGTGTGTAATGTGTTGTTTATTGATTTCCTTCTTCTTGTATGTTATTTGTGTTAACTGAGCAAGGTATTAGAGCAGCAGGGGAAAATCTGAGTCTGCTTTTATTCTCTAGGCAGTAACTGACAGGCAATTTTTTCTATTGCAGTGAATGTTTTAGAATAAGTTGCTGTGCCATGAACTTGCATAAAAAGGAGCTATGAGATCCTGGTCAGAAAGATCTCCCCCAATTTGATCAAGTCTGTCTCATGTTAGAGACCATCCAGCACTGTAAAGTTCCTGTGTACATTTCTCAGCACTTACCTGCTGCCATTAGTCACATCAATAACACAAAAGCTACTCTGTAGCCACAGCAGAGAAAGATGGATCTTGTTTCAAAGAATTGTTTTACAAACCAAATCACCAGAAAGCACTTTGTCTTGCATGCCCACTGTTTGGAATGCCTGATAAAATTACTCCTTTCTCTGACAATTTTATTTGTAGCATAGGAAGGTTATCTGCACACTCTTATTTTCTTTTCCTTCCTGCAAAAATCAAATTTGTGTCCACATAAAAGTCCCTGCATATTATGAAATTGTTACAAAACAAAACTTTGCATTAAGAAATGTTGCTGTTGAGACTCATTCTTCCCCTCTCTCCGAGTCTTTTACAGCTCTTTTTAAATTTACAGTCACATTTTTTTTCCTCAGCTCTGTCCACAGCAGTCTGGCTTTGCCGTCTTCTGTCTTAAATAAAGCCTACCCTTGGAATGTATTCAGTGGTGGTAGCAGCACTGCACATGGCAGTGGAGTTGCTGCCTCCTTTGACCTGAACAGACTACTGAGCTGGTGATTCACTCACTCTGAGCCTGTTCCTTTTTTCTGCTAGATCCATGTTTGGGATTGCTCAGTTGTTACAGATATTTTCTTGCTAGGTGTTCTGGGATGAGGCTGGCACAACCGTGTTCACCTTGTGTAGTTATTTAGCAGCTGTCAGGCAGTACAGACTTCTAGGTAATTATGAAGAAGCCTGGATGAAGAGATAGTCACTTGGATTTTTTTAGTTCCACCAGATGATCGGAATCATAGAATGCCTTGCATTGGAAGGGACCTCTAGAGGTCATCTAGTCCAACCCCCTTGCTGAGAGCAGGGGCATCCTCAACTAGAGCAGGTTGTTCAGAGCCTCATCAAACCTGACCTTGAATGTCTTCAGGGATGGGGCCTCAACCACCTGCCTCCAGGGCAATGTGTTCCAGTGTTCCACTACCCTCATAGTAAAAAACTTCTTCCTAACATCCAGTCCAAATCTACCCTTCTCTAGTTTAAAACCATTGCCCCTCATCCTATCACTACAAGCCCTTGTAAACAGCCCCTCCGCTCCTTTCTTGTAGGCCCCTTTCAGGTATTGGAAGGACACTATAAGGTCTCCCTGGAGCCTTCTCTTCTCCAGGCTGAGAAATCCCAATTCCCTCAGCCTGTCTTTGTAAGAGAGATGTTTGAGCCCTCTGATCATTTTTGTGACCCTCCTCTGGACCAACTCCATCAAGTCCATGTCCTTCCTGTGCTGAGGGCTCCAGAGCTGGACGCAGTACTCCAGGTGAGGTCTCACCAGAGCAGAGTAGAGTGGCAGAATCGCCTCTCTCAACCTGCTGGCCATGCTGCTTTTGCTGCAGCCCTGGATGTGATTGGCCTTCCAGGCTTCAAGTGCACATTGTTCTCTCATGTCCAGCTTCTCATCCACCTGAAACCCCAAGTCCTTTTCCCCAGCGTTGCTTTCTATCACGTCTTCCCCCATCCTGTATTGATAATGAGGATTGTTCTGAGACAGGTGCAGGACACTGCACTCAGCCTTCTTGAAAGAACCTCATGAGGTTCACCTGGGCTCACGTCCAGCTTGTCCAAGCCTCGTCTGGATAATATCCCGACCCTCTGGTATATTGACCACATCACTCAGCTTGGTGTCATCTGCAAGCTTGTTGATGCTGCATTTGATCCCACAGTCTATACCATTGATGAAAATATTAAACAGCACTGGTCTCATTATGGACCCCTGAGGGACATCACTTAGTTTATACACAGTCCATCACAAAGGTATTTTTCTTTCAAATAAAAATAGAATCATAAAATATTTTCTGGTCATTATTTTATTAGCTATAAATCTAATTTTCTGTGTTTTCTGTAAAGAAAAAATGTAACTGTTTGGGTATTTACTTCATTAAATAGAGAAGCACAGTAGTAGTATAGGCATAGATATTTTGGGTATCTCCACTTTTTTTTTTTCCTATTTTCTGTTAAGCACACACAAAATAGAAATAAAAGTAATATGTTTACAAGGCATGTTGTCATGATTAAGGTGCTTTTTAGTCTTTCACAAGCAATTTCCTTAGAACTTTGTCAACAGATATCAATCCTAAATGGTCAACATGGTAATGATGTGATGCCACTTAACATGATAGGGCAGAAACATGGTAGCTTCAGGGCTAATTTGGAGTATATTTAATAAAGCTAATCAATATGAATAATTATATTTTCTGAAGCTGTATATGTTCCTCTTTCTAATATACTGTAGGGTTTTTTTATTCCAGGGCTTTTGAGAACACTGGATAGTCAGTTGCCTTTACCATGGCACAGCACCAAACCCAGATACATCCTTTTTTGTTGTTGTTGGCTTTGTGGTCATTTACTGGTGTACAACTTCCATGGAAATAATTGTCAAGCTACTTGTTTCTGAAATTACTTTTCTGGGCAAGGATAAACATAGTGCCATTTTAAAAGTGTCTTTCTAGAAATTGCAAAAATATTGATTTAGATACTGGTATGCCTTAGCTTTGGAGTTCAGCATATCCTTGAAAACCTTGACCACCTCATTTAGAATTTGAAATGTGAATGCAGTTCATGTGATGATATCAAACTGAAACCAAACAACAGTTTCAGATCAAGAAAAATGTGTTCAGATGTAAAGGTATGTAAAGATACTACAGTATAATTTTGGAGAGGCTATACTATAGTACGTCAGAGTCAGTGAAGGTCTAACAGAAGATGTTGTTTTGATTGCCTGTTGTTTAAATCTCTTGTTTAAATGTAATCATGTGCAAGGCTTTTAGTTGTCTACTGGGGAATAATTGCAAAGAGAGAAGAATTATACCCACTGTATTAATAGGAAATACATCTTTTGACTATGAACTTCCATGAAAAACACCTGAGAGTCATAATGGTGCCAGAGGTACAAATGAGACCCATGACAGAGAGTTAAGCCTAATGACAAGCAGAAGCTGATTGTGGAGGCCTAGATCAGACTTAGCTGGAAAGTTCCCCCTGGTGTATAGAATGTAAAGTAGGGATCATATCCCCAGTGCATGCAGTTTCCCCTAGTGTATCTCAAAGAGTAATGTAAAGATGGGCACTCAACACTTACTTTGTTTAAAGCCTACCTCCCCTTTGTGGTACCTTCCCTGTCTCTGCAGCTCTTTGGAGACAGTACCTTCTATTCTGTTTTTTTTGGACCACCTAGAATAAAAGAGTTAATTCTTGGTTGGTTTCTCAATTTAAAAGCATGATAAATTATTGTGCAACCTGAAGTACAGACTTTTAATACTACCAGCTGAAGACACAGTCCACTGTATTTAATAGCATCGTTTAAAGTCATTATTTACAACCATGTATACCTGTATGTAGGAAAAGAAAAATGCATGCAAATTAACAATTCTTAAATAGGAACAAAGGTGAAAATAAGTGATATTGTCTGCTCATTACTGTTAGATTTGCTAACCTAGCATAATTTCATCATTAACTTTTAAAGGGAATGCTGTGATCTTTTTAACACAACTTGTCTAATTAATTTTCTACCAATCTAATTCAAATGTAAATACTTTCTGAGGCAAAAATGTGCAATCATTCCAGCAATTAATATTGATAAATTCAAGTAAAATGTGGCTTGTAGAAGGGAATAGGAGATTTTGATAGACCTGTCATAATGCTTAGACCCCTATGGCTGCATACTGGAAACCTTGTTGGTTAAGTGGTGGGTTAAGTGATGCTCCCTATTGAATCTGTTCTGTGAGCACTAGTGTAGAACACACCCCCTAAATGAAGGTACCTATTGATTGTGTGAACAGCGATCAGGTTTTCCATTAGATGGGTTGTAGGTCAAGCTTAAAATCATTGTATATGTTCTGATACATGTGTTCAGATATGCGATGAAGTTTGAAATAAACCTCAATGCTTTTATTTTCAAAGCTTTTTTACAAATTATTTTATTGTGCTACTGCAGCAGGAAATTTTTCATTTTTGCCATCTTAGTGTGCCTCAGCTACATGATCAGAGTTCAGCTGATAACAGTCACACTTAGAATCAAAAGTAAATATTGTTAAATATTGGTGGCCTATTGTCTGTCTAACTTTGTGAATAAAAAAATAAAGGAGTTGAGTGGCACAGATCATACGTTTTAATTGATTAGCTCAGGTATCACTTGCCTCTTAAACACAGAAAATCACAATATCTTCAGGTTTTTTTATTCTTTGGAAGTGTTAATGTGTGCTGCCTGAAACTTTGATTCCCTTATTCCTTTGTAGTCATGACACACAGACAACCTGTTGGGATCATCCTAAAATGACTGATCTCTTCCAGTCCTTAGGTGAGTGCGTTTCTTAAAATATACCATTATGTGATGCTCGTTCCATGAGTGAAAGCTGCATTTGTGTGCTGACCATGTCAGAGTTGTTGTGAACTGTAGCAGAGCGTCTCCCACTTTGCAATGAGATACACTATGTGTGAAACCTACTGCCTTGATTACATCATCTGTATTGCCTTTCAGTAATATTAATTCTAAACTATATGCTCTGACTATGTTTTAATGAGGTATGTTATTTATTTCTTCTAAATCCACAAAGGATTGTCCAATGATGCAGGCTGATTTTATCTTTAAAGAAGGACGCAAGTCTGCAGGGAACTAATTTTTGTAATAAATCAGAGCAGCCATGCTTTCAGTAAAGGCTAGGCTAGACTATACTATGGTACTACTAGTTCAATGTGCCCTGTTAACATCTACATTTACTGTGAAATCTCCCTTTCTAAGGAGCAAAAAGGTAAAATACTGTTACGTGAGGAAAAATATTACAATACCAATCAGTTTCTAAAATAGAACTCATAGCTATGTGACTGTCCCTTTCAAAGCACTGTTTACAAAGTCATGGCATAGAAATTATAGCTTAAAAAGCCTTCTTTGTCTCTGACCTATGCTTCCCTGTTTCCTGTATGTTATCTGATGGAGTTGTAAATTATTTGAGAAACATACTGTATGTGAGCACTTGTCTGGAAACTACTTAACATTGTGTAATATGTATGTAAAACTCTAATATATTAATGTATATGTGCCAGGATTTCTGGTGTGCCAATCTCTGAAGGCCCTGGACTCTGAGAGTTAGGAGGCTTTCCTTGCAGATGGATTAGACTGCGGTCCCAACTTCTCAGCTTATTTGTTCTGATATATCCTACTAATTCATTGCAGAGAATTGAAGGGATATCAGACTTCTTCCAAAATGTGAAAATTTGTGTGTGAAGGAAACTTATGGACTTATATTTTTAGGGCTGCTCATATTTCTGTTCTGCTTTTCCAGCTGACTTGAATAATGTGCGCTTCTCTGCCTACCGTACGGCCATCAAAATCCGAAGACTGCAGAAAGCACTGTGCTGTGAGTTTGGCCTTTGAGGCAAATTGTTTCTCTACAGTACTTGGGGAAGGGAGAGTCAGCTTAACTCTTAACAACAGTAATGTTTGTCAAGGGACCAGAAACATCCTTGATAGATTGTCAACCAACAAAATGGCAGGAAGAATTGCCACTAGTAGGTGCCATTATTGCAAATAAAAGCAATTAATGAAAAAGGGTAATGTACAGCAGGTAAGTTGAAATGGTACGCCCACTAAAAATACTTAAGAGAAGTAATAGGAAAATACTGGACATCTTGACTACTGCATACTGTTCTTGATAGAGAGAGGCTAATAAAAACCAATGAGAAATGATGTGTACTAAAATCCTGACCTTTGACATAAACTCAGGTATTTTATTATGTTTTAGTGTTCTATTCCATTTTTTATAAGTGTTTACTGCTGCTAGATAAAACTTAAAAAATATTCCTCGCTCTCAGAAAGAATATCTTGCTGTATGAATTCCAGTTAAAGAGGAGCTCAGGCCACTCAAAGCGTGAGAAGAAATGGTACGGATACATATAGCTGGTTATTGGTAGTTAGTATTGCTGTACATTTTAATCACAAAAAGCTCATATGACAAAACAAACTATTATTAGCAATAATAGTATGTGTACACATACTGGGAATGCAGGGAAATATCTTAAATTTAGATAGGCAATAATAATCCACTTAATATGTACCTTGGATATTCTGCCCAAACTTCTGTCCCTGTTCTTAGGCAATATAGTAATTCAGCCACAGTGCACTCTGAAGAGCACATAGATTTTTGTCAGCAGGAAGGGTGTCTACTGAGTTAGGTTCATGTTTGTATCTCAAATTTCCTCTTAAATTTGCTAAGCATTAAAAAAAAAAACCAAACCCCTATTTCATACTATATCACAATTAAGATTTAATACAGCAGCAAGTTGCATGACTATGATGTTGAAAGTTTAGCAGCTTCAGAAGCAATATATCAGGAGTTCTTGTTCAGGCCTCTAGACTTGGGACTTCCCTGAGTCACACAGGAAGTGCCACACTGGGGTTTCTGGGCTCTCACCTGAGTGTCCTCTGTAAAGCAAACTTGGAATACTCTTTTGAGTCATCTTGCCCCTGGTACTTCTGCATTGTCCTTGAGAATCAGGATGAGAAAAAGAAAGATGGTACTTTCTTGGGGGAGCTGAGCTATATTCTAACTGCTCAATGTTTATCTTGGAGAAATGGAGTTTAACTAATAGTTTGACATAATACAGAAATGGTTTACATTATAAAGAGAAGCAAGGCATGAGCACAAGAAGATAACTGAAAGGGCAAAAAGCTTAGAAGGAAGTGAGATTTTGTGAGAAGGCAGAGAAGAGAGGGTATGTGGAAGAAAACTACCTGTATTCGAACGGCAAAAAATTCTGTTGTGGAGATGATGAGAATATGAATTTTAAAGATTATTAGGACTTTGAATGGAAAAGTGAAGATATAAAAGTACACAGCTACCAGAAAGAAAATAAGAGTGAAGTAGAAATAATTAAAAAAAGCAGTTTTGGAAGAATTTTGGAGTCGTGAATGAGTATGCAGGTTGCAGATTTTAGACCTTTTGAAAGGTCTTGCAACATTTGGTATAAAAATGTTGCACAACTGTACCAAATTTTTGTACTTACATTCAGGACTCCTTGCTCTGGAAGGCTGTTTCAGCCCTAAAAGGTGTGCAGTACTGCAGTCTGAGTAAGAACACAAGAAGGGCAAAGCCATCCTAAAGATGCAAACCAGGAAGGAGTTGCACAAAATTCTTGTGCATGCTGCTCCCCAGGAAAGAGTGAAAAAGCAGACTGCACATGATGGATACTAATCATGCTGGCTATTTCTGATAGACATGCAGATTGTCTAGCAACCTCTAGAAAATGAACTTCATTTTCATTTCTTCTAATAAGCTTTAAGGAAGAACATACTTCTTGCTCTTGCTTTTTCTTCAAAATACATCAATTTCCCTAATAACTGCTCTTCTCATTCACAGATCTCAAATGTACCCTCCTATCAAAGTGAATATTGCCTCCTAGTTTCAAGGGAGGAATGTGGAAGGAGTAAGAAGTAGAGAGAATATTCCATTTTGAAAGAGACAGAAGTAAAACAGATCTAATCTGCTTTGTTATTTATGAAGGTGTTTGCTTGTTCCGTCTCTCCGCCTCATGGGAGAATACAATGCCCAAAAAAATCTTTGTCTTCATTGTATGCACAGATTTGACCAAGACAGACATTGTAGATTATCCCCAAAGCTAAATGCTACGAGAATTTTCTGTCTCTCTTAACCTGAAAATCATTATGATCTGGCACAATTTTAAGACCACCTTCATCAGTACTGTTCCATTTGTTATTTTTTGTTTATCTGATTATTTCTTGCCAGGGAACAGGTCAAATTACCTCTGACTGATGCGTCTTGGCCTGATTCTCTCCCATGAATGGCTTGTGAAATAGCCAAAATGGAGCAAATGCTAGCAACTCCTCTCTGAGGAAGGGGAGAGTGGCTAAGCCCTATCTACAATTATTTTCTCAACTTTTATTTGTTGGTGGTTTTGTTTTATGGTAGAGACATCTTCTGTGCCCCTGCCATTCATTCTCTGCTCTGAGTTACTTGAGTCTTTCATTGTATTTCCTGTAATTTTCACTGTGGATAATTTTTTAAGGTGTTCAGATGCAGAGTGCTTCAGAAAGGCTATTTGCTAAGGGAAAGGAAATGTCAAAACAAATCACCAGAAAATGAGGTCATCGTAAACTGTAAAATGTGACAAGTTGCTGTCAGAGCTGCAGCGTTTGTGTAACTGCAAAAGACTTTTTGATGAGAACTCCCAAGGGCACAGCTGGAGGAAGATGCACAGCCCCACTTGCACCTAATAGATTTTGACTTAGTTGTGGGGACTGGTATTAGTACTATACCAGCAGGTTCAGGAGCATGTAATTTGAGAACTGTACTTTGGAAACTTTGATGCAGAGTCTCTCTTTTGAGCTTTTGGTCTTGCTATGTGTCAAAAAACATGGTTCTGGGGATATTATTCCCCCTCACTCCCAACTCTCCTTTAGAAGCAGGAAAGTAGGATTATGTATCACCTTGGGGTTTTTTGTTTATTTTTTTGAAGGTAGGTTCATTCAGAGACTAACACATGTATTTATTTTGAAGGAAGCTGAGAAAGGTTTCAGGTTGAAAAAAATGCAAATTCTTAGCTTCTCTGTCTGAGATTATGTGGGGCAGATGTACTGAGAACACTTTCCTGTTACAGCAGAAGAAGAATGGGGTCAGAGTATTTCATGTTGCAGTTGTACTTAGGCAGCTAGGCAGCACCAGACCTCAACTATTTTATTTTTTTTTATTCTCATTCAGCATTCTTCAGTTCATTTTCAAGAAATTATTTTGCCCCAGATACTGAAGTGTAGTACTGGAAGGGAGAAAGGGAACAAACCCACCATGTATATTCAGAATTCTGTCACTGAGCTCCTCTAGGTGATTTAAAATTAGAGAATGCTAATAGGAATATCAACAGCACATGGGTAAGGAACAAATACTAAGGTGGACTAAGAGCAAGACTTCCCTCAGCCATGAAGTCTTTTGCAGGAACTGCTATAATTCATGAGGTCTTTCTAACACAGAAGGTCCATAGCAATGCTTGCCTATTTTCTGGGGGGTTGCAGCAGCCATAGATGTGCCATTAGCAGCTTCATGTCATTACTTGCTCTGGAGTCAGATACTCAACATCTGCTTGAACCATGCTGAATAATGTGCTTTCTGATGTAGTTTTCCTTTGGGAAAGCCTCCTTGCTGCACAAAGGAAAGAAATGTCCATTGTGTCTATTTCTTGGTTAACAGCGGGATTGGTTGTTCAGCACATTTGAGCAGATGTAGAATGGTACTGCAAAAATGCACTAAAAGCTGTGTACAGTAAGCTTCATGCCAGCAATGGCATGCGAGTCTCATGTTTGCGTTTTCCCATCTGCATAGACACAGTTTATTTTAAAACATTCAGAATTGGAAATGTAATGAGAAAATAATCCCCATTTCCATTAGCCCAGTCCAGTGCTAGTGGGTAGACTTTACCGTGACAGGATAACTTGCTGTACCCAAAGTTCATTCAGCCAGGTGAGCGCTGAAGTAATCAGAGATGGAAGTAATTTCCTTTGGTTATTGACTATGAATGGTGTAATTCAGAAGTGTAAGTTTTGCTTCATTTGCATTAGTACAGCTGTGGTTTCCTTTTAGTATGAAAGTACTGAATGTGCCTCTCCTGATTCCTTTGGCAGAATTGTAAATGTGAGATCTTAATGCCAGCAGATCAAATTGTGAAATTAGCAGGCTTACTCCGGTGTCTGTTGAATTGCTGTTTTCACTGCAAGGATGGTTAAGCCAAGCCCAAAGGCTACAACATTCTGTCATTTAAAGTTTTCCCTGGCTTAAAAAAGGGCAGGTTTTGGGTGCTGTCAGTCTATTTTAGGAAGTTGTTTATCTGCTTTTAGCCAACTGTTAAGTACCTTACC
>JANIJG010010662.1:159438-174195 GCA_024611175.1 Megaceryle torquata | reverse complement strand
GCTCCCTTACCAACCATGCAGGTCTCCTAGCAGTCTTACTTGATTTCTTACTCTTCGGGATGCTCTGATCTTGAGCCTGGAGGAAAAGGCTCTTGAATATTAGCCAGCTTGCTTGGGACCCCTTACCATCTAGAGCCTTGTCCCATGGGACTATTTCAAGCCGTTCCTTGAAGAGGCCAAAGTTAGCCCTTCTGAAGTCCAGGGTAGGGATCTTACTTGTGGCCCTGTGTCTGCTGCGTGTGATTCTGAACTCCACCATCCTGTGGGCACTGCAGCCAAGGGTGCCCCCTATTTTCATATCCTCAACCAGTCCCTCTTTGATTATTAGTACAAGGTCCAGCAGTACTCGTCTCCTTGTCAGCTCCTCCACCACCTGCAGCAAGAAATTACTGTCAACGCACTGCAAGAACCTACTGGACTGTGCATGCCTGGCTGTGTAGTTTTCCCAGCAAATGTCAGGGTAATTAAAGTCCCCCAAGACAAGCAGAGCCTGTGATTGTGAGGCTACTTCCAGCTGCTTGTAGAAGGCCTCCTCAGCTTCCTCATCCTGATCTAGTAAACACCCACAACAGTGTCTCCCATACTAGTCTCCCCCTTAATCCTTACCCACAAGCTTTCAACTCCCTCTTCATTGCCCCATAGAGAGAGCTTAATACATTCTAGTTGCTCTCTCACAGAAAGAGCAATCTGGCCTTGCCAACCTGTCTTTCCTAAAAAGGATACTGGCATCCATGACAGTGTTCCAGTCATGTGAGCTATCCCACCACGTCTGAGTAATTGCAATGAGGTGGTGGTCCTGAGATAGCACACATATCTCTAGTTCATCCTGTTTGTTCCCCAAACTGCGTGCATCAGAGAAGTTCTAATACTAGAGCACTGCCCCACTGGTGCAAGCCCAGCTACAACCCCTTCCCCCTTCAAATCTAGTTTAAAGCCCTGTCAATAAGCCTTGCTAACTCCTGCCCCAAAATCCTATTCCCCCTCTGGGACAGGTGCATCTCACCTGAGCCATTTACACATTAAGGTATGCCAGAATGATGTGCTGTGTGTGACTGAAAGAGGTAATTTGAAGCTAGGCTTAAATGTATAAAATAAGTGGCAATTTTATAACATTCTGGAAAATTGGGGCCTGATTTTCAAACTAGGCAGTAAAAGCAATGGGTGTATTTGATTAATTTGGCAATAATTTCTCTGTACCTCTGTTTCAGCTTGTGGAATGGAGAAGATAACGCTGTCTAGTCTCACTAGATTAGGTGATGTTTCTGAAGACAAATGCATTAATATTTGTAAGGTGCTTAACTAATTTATGCAGAGCCCAGCAGTAAATTAATAATTTTGTATTCAGCACAACATTTGTGAAGTAAATCAGATAGCAGGCCATATGTTGAATGGATAGGACAGAAAGAGATAGCTGATAACCACTCCAGAAGTAATTAAAGGATATACCACTTCTGCATGACAGAAGGGAACAAAGGAATGTTTGGGGCAATATTAATTTTGTTATTATCTCACTTGCTGGTGAAGGACCCAGCTAAACATAAATGTGGGGATTGTGTATAATATATGCAGCTTAACTACTATTCTCATTATTTTTTTTAAACCATAGTTCATCTAAAGGCAAATTGTGTCCTGTTTTTTATCTTTCAAAGAAGAAATCATCAGATCTTTTTGTTTCTGCACTGATCTTTTCAACTTTAAAATTGTCCTTTTCCACGTACCCTGAGTTTATTGCTTTTGTATCTTTTTGAACAGTGTTTGTCTTGCAGGTTTAAAATCACTTGTTTGAGTACACGCTTATCTATTTTCAAGTTGCTTACAGTTTGATGTGTGTTTTTTGGGGGGTTTGGGCTTTTAGATATATATATATATTTTTTTTTTTTCCATGCTGAACATGATGAGCCAGAATTTTTAAGCAGTTGCTTAAAAAGAATGAAAGTTCCACATGTAGTGCATGTGGACTTGCATGGCACACATGTATATCAGAGCATTTTAAACATAAAAGAAAAAACTGAAGTGCAAAAAATTAATTTGTTATTGTGATATGAAAACTTGGTTTTATTTTGCAGTTCTTGTGTTTTACACTAATAGGCTTCCCTGCAATGTGCTTATGTTGGTTTTGTTTTGTTTGGTTTCTTTTTTTTCCTATGTATATCATACTATTAAATTATGTTGAGGGCTTTACAAAGTTAAGAATCTGCTCTTTTGGAGTAATATGAACTGTTTTGCCATGTAAACCACTTATTAGGCGAGTTGAGCTTTTGCAAGAGAAGCATTCTTAATGTGATTTACAGTGTTAATTTGTTTTGAGATTTTAAATTTATTTGAAATAGATCTCACCAATGCCTCTGCATTTTTTCATAGACTTGAGTTGGAATTAAATTAAATTAAACTGCATTAAATTGTCTTATCTTTACTATTTCAGTGGCCGAACTGGAAAAATTCGAGTGCAGTCCCTTAAAATTGGCTTGATGTCTCTTTCTAAGGGCCTTCTGGAAGAGAAGTACAGATGTAAGGAAAAATGTATTTTATAAAATGCTTGCTTTATATAATTAAGATTTGTATAATAACAACACACAGTGTAGAAAAATTTGTAGTAAAACGTTTCTCATGCCTGTAGCAAGGCAGTTTGCTTGTGAGCAAGTCAAATACAATTGTCAGTGACAATGGAGATAGTATGATTTGTATCCTAACTGGAAAGTATAGGTGTCAGGTATGCATTGTCATAATGCACAGTATTGCACTCCCCAAAAGCAAAGGAGCCAAGTAGTCATGTGAAAGCTCGAGAGGTGTTCTGCTTGACTGATCTGTTCTCTCATGTATCTGTATGTATGTTATGTTTCAAGAAAATTCAAGCAAGTCAGCATTGATTGGAACAGATTGATATGTCTGATAAAGCAAGGAAATGCATCAAAAGCCAGCAATTGTATTTTGTGGTCTATGACAAAGATGATTTGAACTCTGAAAATAGTTTTCCAGTATATGTGCTTCCTGACAGAAGTACAGTGAAAGATTAAAATACGTTAAGTAATTTCTACAAGCTTGACAAATACTGGGAATAAACATGTATCACAAATAAAATTGCAGGAGCAGAATATAATTAAGTAACTTTGTGACAAAACCCCCTAGCAAATACAAAACAAGAGATTAAGCACTAGATAACTGTCCATACCAGGATGCTCTTATTTATTACACACGTTATCTTAAAATCACTATACTTTGCAGTAGTTCCTTGACACATTTCGGAAACACATATAAAATATGTAGAGACTTCATTTGCCATTTACCATTGGTGATCTGCAACTATTTCTGCTTTCCTTAGAAGCATTTGTAGGTAATCTTGGTTAATAACATTGATCAAAAGTACAGGTACCTTATGTATTGGGTCATATTTGGACTTCTGAATGACATACCAAGACTTCGGGTTTTTTAGTTTCCTTAAGTCATTTGACATATTTGTGAATTAGTCCATAAATAGAAGAGCGCAGTGGACATATCTTTGTTCAGTAATGGCAATACATCTGCCATTTGGTGTGAAATAAAAAGGTTTCATAAAGCGTACTTAGGTTGTGGGTAGCAGAATAACAACACTGCCAAGAGATGGTTTAAAAAGCCCCAAAACCTGAGAATAAACTCACATTTCAATTGCTACCAGTACTGAATTAGTATACTTATGGTTAGCAAATACAGGCACTGAAACAGAACAAGAAAATGACTGAGATTAATTTTTACCTTGTTGCTTTGTGTCCAGTAGTAAAATGAAAAGCACATCATGGTGACTGCAGATTTCTATAATCTGTGTTAACAGGGTGGGGTTTTTCCTGAAGATTGCTGTGAAAAGTATAGAAAAACTCTCAGGAGATATTTGTATCCAGTGATCATAACTTCAACCTGAAATGCATCTGAAATTGAAATAGTTTCTTGGTTTCGCAAAGCAGAGAATGAATAGTCACATAATGCATTGTTTTTGTTGTTACTCCTGATCAGGCTTTTATGAATGACTTCATTGTCAGCTTTAATGTCCTTATGAACCATAAAATTGTCACAAAACTCTTCAGTCTGAAAGAAATTTTGCTTGGGAAGTAATGGTGTCAGGTACTGGTTGCTGGCTTGCAGTGGTTTTGCAGTCAGTGTTTTGTGGTCTTATGGCACCAGCTGTGTCACGGACCAATCTTGGTTCTGAGCTCTCTTGCTTGTTTTGATTTTGTTGCACCCTAATAATCATTTACTGTTTGAGAGTCGTATCTAATGAAGTGAAAACCATTAATGGAAATGCTAAGTATTTTCAAGAAAGTCAGTCACTTGGAAGGAAGAGCAGTACCTCAAACATGGGTGCTTAATATGAATTACTTGCCTTGTAGATGAAATCTTCAGTCTTTTGTATGACTCTTAACCTGACTGTCTTCTCAAGTGATTTCTACATCAGCCTTCCCAGAGACCAACCTTTCAAGGATTAACTTGAAGAAACAATTTCTGGGCTGCTGCGACTTTGGGTCTACAAAATAATGTGGTGAACTGACAGGGGACAATAATTTCATCTTACCACTGACCTTCATTTCTCTCTTACCTTTTTGGGGAAATCAAGCTTTTGTTCTTGTTTGGGTTTTTTTTGACCTTTAGTCACATTGATTTACAGTAAAAATAAGAATTTTGTTAACTGCATGTTTATTTCCCGTATAGGTAGGATCTGTTCACTTGGCTCTTTTTTTAAAAAATGTTTTGCCAGATAAATTTCCATCTTTTTGGTTTTAATTTAATTAAGCTTCTTTCCAAGAAGGTAGACTCCAGGGCTGACATGAGAATGGATCTTTAATTAAAAAAAGCCCCAATTACTTTAGAAGAAACACTGAAGCCTCAATTAAAGAATGCCTATTCTTCTAAATGTTTGAAGATATGTTTAACTTCAAGCACACACCTGGGTGCTTCTGTGAATAAAAATGGACTTGTAATAATGTAACTGAGTTGCTATGAGCTCCTTACATCTGTGCTTGTAAAGCAGATAGTCCAGGACTTCTTTTCTGTTGGTGAGGCCAATGACCTGGTCTGGCTGTACCCATGTTATGCTCTCCTCCTTACCTAGAGCAGGGGAGCCACACGTGACCTACCTACTGGAAATGATTTGAGACCCTGCCTAACTCTTTTATCAACTCCTGGCTATTTTGGGGGCAAGAATTAGTGGACTTTGATCAAAATCATGGCAGATACACTACTAACTGTGGAAAAGAGTAAAAGAAAAAGGAAAAAAAAAAAAAAAGACACATAGTACTAGTATAGCTCCAAAATATCAGAGCACAGTAAAGAAAACAGTTTCTTTTTACCACTAATTGTTCATACAGAGATACAGGGCTTCTAAATATTGTGGGGAAAAATGAAACATTTTTAACCTCTCAATTTTAGTGTCCCAAATGTTCTAGGAAGGTAAATGTTAATCATATCAGCAAGTGCTTGCAACAGTAAAAAAAATAATTTGCATGTGTGATTATTCACAGCAGGTTTTATGCCTAGTCATGCAATCAGGAGACAAACGATGTCTCAGTATGGATTTCCCGAGGGACCACAGGGTTTTTATGTTCCCTCCTGTTTCTTCAGTTTTAGAGGTGGAGAGAAGTCACAGCCCTGTGTAGGAGCCCATTTGTGTGCATTTTGCTCTTATCTGGGCTTATTTTTAACACAGAAAGCCCAGGCTGGCAGCAGAAACAGAAAACATGCATGGAGTTTTATTTAGTGTGTAGACTTGTAGATTTTGGGTCACATCATTTAATGCATAAAACTAGTATAATCTGAGGTGAAAAAGAAGGGCTACTTGAAACAACTGTTAAGCAGTTCAGTTTTCAAGTAATGTACAATATTCTTGGAATGTGATATTTTACTGTTTATGTTGTTATTTTTCAAACCATTTGAAACTAGCATAATAAAAAAAAAATCAAAACCAAACCAAACAAACAAACCCACAAAAAAACAAAACAAAATAAAGTGCATCCTGTTTTTAACAATGTCGTGTGTCATGGACATCTTACTACCTTTTTATCTTATTACCATTTTGGTAGGAATGTAATTATCTTCTCAATATTTTCAAGTATCCCCTTCTATACCAGCCAGTAAGTATATTTTTTTTCAGGTTGTCTAGCTAAGTTGCAGTTTGAGTCCCCCAGCTGTCATCATCTAAATACTAGTGTGAGGCTGAATTTAAGATAAAGTGATTTTTTTTTTTTTTCCTGTTTGTTTGGTTGGGTTTTTTTGTTTTGTTTTTTGGGTTTTTTTCCCCTATGCCTCAGGTCTGAATAGTCTTTTCTTTTGCTTCATCAATCATTCTTCTTGTCCTTCAGGTAGAGTCCCATATACAGTTTAACCTTTATATCAGTGTGTTTTATGCTTGAACTCTTCAAAAATATTTGCTGATTTCCTACTTGGATCAACCCTAACTTTCCCTAGTCCCTCTCCTGCCACATCATTTTTCCTCTGTTTATAAGCTCCAAATCAACTGAAGTTTTAGGGCTTAAGAAGTTACTTCGGCTTCCTACCATCTACGGTAGTTAATGAATTGTTCTTTTAGTGCCTGTTTCCACTGTAGACTGATGCAAACAGAATAAAAAGGTGGGGGTTTTTATCCTATCAGGATTTTTAAAATGAGTCTTAGAAACTTGGACAACTATCCCCACTGCAGCTGAAGAAGTTAGCTAGGATCTGGGATCGCCAGGATGAGCCTGCAGTCGTGCAGTGCTAGTTCTGCCACCGCTGTTGTCTGTGGGGACTTTTTCTCACCACTGAGCACTGGAGATGCTGTAGCATTTGTTTGACTACGCAAGAAAGTGGCGAGAAAAATGCAATAAACTAAAAATTAATCCAGTCATCTGGATTTCTGTTTTGTGAAAAACCTTTCTTCTGCCTCAGCCTCCTTTGCCAAGAAAAAATGGTATGACCAGACTTTCTGAAGCAGGCTGACAAAGCTTGACAGTATCTCCAAATGAAGGGTAAAACAATTTACAGTGTAATAAGAGTTTCTCTTGAGTGTTTCTGAACAAAGCTTGTCTTTTTCTGAATCAGAAATGCACTAAGACTGAATTTTCAAATTTTGTTTATTTCTAATCTAATAACAGTTGTTCTGGTGGGAAACATGAAAAGTAGGGCTATAGTATAAATGAATTTAATTTTGTTTGTTTTAAGATTACTTGGAGCTTTAATCCAAACTATCCACTGAGTGCAAAAGGAGAATGTAAAAGCCAACTAGAATGAACAGAAAGAATTCACTTCCATTTCTTCTGTGTTTTGTTCTAATTGCAGAATTTAAAAATGTTTCTTAGATGAACTCAGCATTTGAGATATTTTCAGGAGAGATTCATCTTGTGACTAAGTATTAATATACACAGCTACAATGTTCATAAATCCAGGACTGTTGGCAGAAACACATTAAAAATTTTAACAGAGTTATAATAATTTAAAATTTCCGAAGAAATATTTTAAGAAAGCACTAAGAACTATTATCTGTACTGCAGACAGGCCTATTAATTCAGTGCTTTACTGTAACTCTTAAGTAGGTACAAACAATATCTTCTACCCCAGTGTCTGTATCTGGAACAATTTTCATTATTCCTTTCAGCCTCAATTTTTTTATGTCATTACAGTCATCCCAGAATGTCCACTTATACTGCAAGGCTTGACACCTACCTTAGGAAAAAGACATTGGTAAAGAGAAAGTACATGAGGGCAGACATGGTAATGCAGGAAACAAATAGGATTATTGTTAACCTCAAGTTGTCATGCTGGCTGCTGCTTGTGCTTTAAGCTATTTCATGTGACCAGCTGTGACTCAGGTCAGAGCAAATGTGCTTCTGTCCCCAACCAACCAAAGGATAGCATAGATTTTAGCATGAAGTGTGGACTTCTGAAATATTTTTTTCCTTCTTCATAGAATAGTTTGGGTTGGAAGGGTCCTTCAACTGTCGTCTAGTCCAACCCCTCTGCAAAAAGCAGGGACAGCTTTAACTAGATCAGGTAGCTTACAGCCCTGTCCAAACTGACCCTGAAAGTTTCCAGGAATGGGGCATCTACCACATCTCTAGGAAGCTGTTCCAGTATTTTGCCACCCTCATAATGAAAAATTTCTTCCTTATATCTAGTCAAAATCTACCCTCTTTTATTTTAAAACCATTACCCCTTGTCCTGTTGCAACAGGCCATGCTAAAAAGTCTGTCCCTATCTTTCTTATAGGCCTCCCTCTAAGTACTGAAAGGCTGCAATAAGGTCTCCCTGGAGCTTTCTCTTCTCCAGGCTGAACAACCCAAAATCTCTCAGCCTGCCCATGTAGGAGAGGTGTTCCAGTGGTCTGATCATGTTTGTGTCTCTTCTCTGGACCCACTTCATCAGGTCCATGTCTTTCTTGTGCTGAGCACTCCTGAGCTGGATGCAGCATTCCAGATATAGTCTCACCAGAGCTGAGTAGAGGAGCAGAATCATGTCTCTTGACCTGCTGGCCATGCATCTTTTGATGCAGCCCAGGATATGTTCAGCTTTCTGGGCTGAGTGCACACATTACCAGCTCATATCCATCTTTTCATTGACTAGTACCCCCAAGTCCTTCTCTGCAGGGCTGCTCTCAATTCCATTATACTCCAGCCTGTATTCATACCAAGGCTTGCCCCAACTGAAGGTACAGGACCTTGCACTTGACCTTGTTGAACCTAATGAGGTTCACATAAGCCCACTTCTCAAGCTTGTCCAGGTCTCTCTGGATGGCATCCCATCCCTCAGGTGTGTGAACTACACCACTCTGTTCTGTGTCATCTGCAAAATTGCTGAGGGTGCACTCAATCCCACTGACTATGTTATGGATGAAGATATTAAACAACACTGGTCCCACAGTGGACCCCTGAGGGATACCACTTGCCAATCTCCATCTGGACATTGAGCTACTGACCACTACTGTCTGGATGCAACCACCCAACCAATTCCTCATCCACCAAACAGTCCATCCATCAAATCTATATCTCTCCAATTTAGAGAGAAGGATGTTGTGGTGGACCAAGTCTAATGCTTTACAGAAGTCCAGATAGACAACATCTGTAGCTCTTCCCTTATCCACTGATGGAGTCAGTCCATCATACAAGGCCACTAGCTTTGCTGGGAAAGGTTTGCTCTTTGTAAATCCATGCAAACTGTCTTGAATCACCTCACTGTCCTTCATATGCCTAAGCATAGCTCCTGGAGCATCCACTCCATTATCTTCCCAGCCACAGAAGTGAGGCTGACAGGTCAGCAGCTCCCAGTGTTGTACTTTCAGACTTTTTAAAAAATGGGTGTAATGTGTCCCTTTTTCCAGTCAACAGGGACTCTACCTGTCTGCCAGGACTTTTCAGATATCATGGAGAGTGGCTTGACAACTACATCAGCCAATTCCCTCAGGACTCTGGGATGCATCTCATCACGTCCCATAGACTTGTGTATGTTCAGGTTCCTCAGATGGTCACAAACCTGATCATCTCTTACAGTGGGAGGGGCTTTGCCCCTAAAGTTCCTGCCCTGCAGTCCATTGACTCAGGAACTGTGAGAAGAGAGGTTGCCAGTGAAGGCTGAGGCAGAAAAGTCCTTGAGTACTTCAGCTTTCTCATCTCTTGTTACCAGCTTGACAGTCTTGCTCATCATGGGGGTATGCTTTCCTTGACCTTCCTTTTCTGGTTAACATACCTTTACTCTTATTTATTCTTTGCACTGTGCATTGACTTTCCCGACCCTATCCCTACACAACCAGACAGTGCCCCTGTACTCTTCCCAGGATACCTGTCCCCGCTTCCATTGCCTGCACATTTCTTTCTTGCTGTTTACTTTGACCAGCAGGTCTCACCTCAACCATGCCAGTCTCTTGTATTCCTTGACTGATTTCTTACACCTCTGGATCAAAAGCTTTTGCACTCTATGGAAAGCATCCTTCCCTAGTGATAACAGAAAACCTAGTACATATTAGAGGGGCAATGTGGTAATGATGGATTAGAAGAAAAAATATTCTGATTTTGTGATGTGTCTCTTGTTTTGTTACACAGCTGCTCCTCCATAAAACAGGAGGTGCCATGTACGAGTTTATTATGGGATGTCATAAGAAGCCATATAGTTTCATTCATTTGGCCTTACTTTTCTCATTTACATGGTTACAGACCAAGAAAATGTAGTCAAAGTAATCAAGATTAGATGAGAGTAAACTATTGTAAATGAGACAGGGGACTTCCATAACCACAACTGGATTACAAAAATTCTAAAGCTGTAGCATTAGTGAATAAAAATGGGTTTACATGGAAATGAAATGAGTTGGTACCTCTGGTTCATATTGCAGATCTCTTTAAGGAGGTGGCAGGTCCAACAGAAATGTGTGACCAGAGGCAGCTGGGTCTGCTGCTTCATGATGCTATCCAGATCCCACGGCAGCTTGGGGAAGTGGCAGCCTTTGGTGGCAGCAACATTGAACCCAGTGTGCGTAGCTGCTTCCAACAGGTAAGATATAAAAGACATTCATGTGAAAAAAAACCTCTCTCTTCAGTTCTACATGATGTAAAAAAGAAGAGACACATTTTAAAACATCCATTGAGTTTTTGATACAGAAATTAATATGCTTCTGCAATTAAATATGGAGCATTATTGGGAAAATACAGCTATAAAAGATAGTTTATAGTTTAGGAGAGGATCAAACAAATTATATGTAGCAAAAATATATATAAATCTTTGTAATTTTGACAATATTGGCTGCTCTAAAAGCTGTTAAAAAATTTTGCAGCACCCAATTATCTTTCTTTGCATCATTCAAAGCAGCCTGATACTGTGAAAACAATGTGCTTTTCCCTGATGAGACGAGACATGATCTCAACAGAACAAGAGAATGATGCTGATAATAATTTTTGACCTTGTGCATCAGGAAATTATTTACCATTATTTTACTGACAAAAGAGCTTGCACTTGCATGAAACTTCAAGCATAGTCATTTATATACTGTGAGCCTTTATGCAGCAGATCAGAACATGGGATAAAACTTTCTTGCAGCCTGCTATTCTGCTCCACACTATATGCAGGGCATTAATGAGGCTGTAAGAAGCACCTGTCTGTTAAAAGGTGATGAGAATTAAAGAGAGTGTGTCATAGTAGAACACAGCCTAACTCAGATTTTGCCAGGGATTCTCAAGGCTCTGACTGTTTGCTAGTGATAACTATACTGATTGAGTATATTGTTTCTATGTAAGTGGCTGCTTTGAGCATTGTCAGGAATTATGTATGGATTAAAAATTTACTGTAATATTTCTGATTTTATTGAATTGAACATTAAATATTATAGTGAACTTTTAGAGCATTTTTATTTTGACATTCTTGCATGGACATTTCTACAACTTCATTTAGTGCTTTAAAAAATTCATTTGCGACAGGTTTTGGGGTTTTTTTAGAACTATTCGATTCATTTCTGGAGTCTGAGCTGATTTGAATTGGAAGAGCATTTGTCCAGATCATGAATAATTTGGCAGATGCTTATGGAAGTTGGTTTGACCAATTAACCACGTAAAACTTCTCCTGAGGTTTTATCATTGCTACTTCAGAAAATAAGGGATGGTGCTTGACATACCTATCACTGTCTTCAAGTGGTTCAAGTCATACTGAAATAAATTATTAATTTTTTAGTAGCAGACTTTTTCAGTCACAAAGGAACGTCTTTATGTCCCTCAAGGATCTTCCCCATCTCCCATGCTGTTCAATTATGATGGGAGGGTACTAGCAAGGTAGTCTTTAAATACTTGATGTGATACTATGATTATACTGATGATGAGGTTGCATCCTTCATCTCATATGAAGAGCTCAGGTTCAGTCCCTGGTCATTAAGAGAACATAGGAAAGCGTGCAGCTGCATGACAGTTATCTCAGCCTAGTGAAAACAACTATTTTGCCTGTAGGGAAAGAATCTTACTTTTTTTTTTTATTTATTTTCATACTGCTCTCTCTTACTGGCAAAAATCAACTTGGATTATGAATGAGTTAAGAAGCCTAGTGTTGCTTTTCATCGTGTCTTACCATTTAAGAATAATTTTAATTTTCAGCGGTATTCTGTTACTTCCAGGGAGCCCAGAAAGACAACCTCTGACCAAGTTGATGAATATACTTTTACAGCTAGGCTTCCCTGGTGGTTACAACTGAAATGTGGAAAATGTGAAAACATGTTTATTTGCTTCTTAAAACAACTGTGCTAGTACTTTAGCTCTGCTGTATTCTTGCAGTGATTGCTGATAAGTGGAAGATTTCTCTCTCATTATTTATTTATGTACCTGTTTGTGTATTAAATGTGTTAACTTGAAAGAATACCATGAGCTCAGAATACAGTTTAAAAAATTGCATGAGTCTCATGGCAATCAGTAGACACATACCCTACTGATTTTTACCAGCCTGACATCAATCTTAACTCAAAAGACTGTAATTTCTTTAGTGTGCCTGAACTTCAGAACATTCTTCCTTTTCATGTTCCCTTACTTCTTCCTAAAGTCCTTTCAGTTCAAAGGTGACTTTACTACGGACTCCATTACTACTTTGCTTTGTATTCCATCTATTACCATCTGTCTATTCTATTACAGCTGTTTAGTCCACTGTGTTCTTACTAGCTTGTTTTCTATATATGCATTTTAACTGAGGTTATTTCTTGTATCCTGTAACTGGTTTTACTTAATCTGACATGGAAAAGAGTTGAAACAGGTTATTGGGTTTTTTTTAATTGAATTTTAAGGAAAATCTGCTTGCATGTGTTGCTGGTTTTTTTGTTTGTTTGCTTGTTTATTGTGTTGTGTTGTTGTTTTTTTTTTATTTGAATGTGTTGGCTTTTTTTCTCTCCAGAATCACAACAAGCCAGAAATAACTGTAAAGCAATTTATAGATTGGATGCGCTTAGAGCCACAGTCTATGGTATGGCTACCAGTTCTACACCGTGTGGCAGCTGCAGAAACAGCAAAACATCAGGCCAAATGCAACATCTGTAAAGAGTGTCCAATTGTTGGTTTTAGGTAAGACGAGGAGAGTTGGGTGCAAAGTTTCTCTGAAAATATCCACTTTCAAGTATTCCAACAAGTACGATTCTTTCTGTTTGTTTTTCCACCATTTTCCCCCCTTAAGATGGGATCTGCTGTGCATGGTGAGGCCACAGTGTGGCCTGACCCATGCATTTCTGGCTACTGCAGTACTGCTGGTAGACACCCGGTGGTCCTTTGACTGATGGGTGTGTGCAGGACAGGCTGTCATTGGGTGTTTTGGTATTGGTGGATGCAGTAAATAGCAAATGAAGTATAAATGCACCCCATGTGTCTGTGAGCAGAAGACCGAAAGGAGCTGATCAGTAAGGAAAAATGTGGGTTGCCTGTCTGCTCTGCCTGGGAGCACTTGGGAAACTAACTCATGCCAGGCAATAGTAAACACCCTTTCACAGCAATCTTTTCTTGCTTAGCACAAACACTGGTATGTTACTGTGGTAAGACTTGCACAGTTCCTGCCTAAAGCATTGAATGTAATCTAACTTTTGTCTGTTCAAAGGAAACTGTGAATTTTACAAGAAAAAATGACACCAGGGATATTTTCCTTTTTATCTTCCTAAACTGTTTGATTTTACTGTGAATTATCATCACGGGGCATGAGATAGTTGATACTCTTAGTGAGTGCTGTTGCAACTAATATGCATTTGTGAATCGATTTCTTCAGTGTATAAAATGTTAAAAAAAAAAAAAAAAAGAAAAAAAAATAGGTACTAGAGCTAAACAACTGTCTTTTTCCTTTGCTGTGGTCGTGACATTGAGTGTATTATTTAAGAGTGATATAAAGCAGTCTTTCTTGTAAGTGGCCTTAAGACTGCTTTAGGTATCTGGGTAGATGAGCAGTTTCTGTTCCCCATCCTTCTTTGTGTTGTTTTAAAGGATATAGTCATATGAATACTGAGGTCAGCTTCATCTCTCCTAGCCTTAGGCATGCTGACTTTAGTCAGTCTTAGAAGATTGAACTAGCAAACCTCTTCTTTTGTTATAATATAGATGTGTGAGTACTTCCAAAAGTAATTAAGCTGATAGGATTTTGCTGCCTGTCTTAAAAGGACATTAAATTTTTCTAAATGTTACTATTTTTCTTAATTAATGCTTAAGGGACCATAGGGTGAAAAAGCTCCAGCTCAGATATCTTTTACATGCATAAGTTGGGACTGATGAATCTGAAATATTTGGTGTGGAGAAGGAGGGCATAGAAATAGAAAAGACGAGAAAGGAAGACAAAGGAATTGCTCATGCTAAATAATTTCTACAATGAAGTTAGAGACCTGCAACTATAAAGGCATCTAGTTTCCTAGCAGAAGGTAGATGTGTCCATTCAATACACAGGCTCTGGATAAAGGTTATAAACAGTTGCATCAGCATCCTTAATGGTGAAGCGTAACATTTATAGGCATGTATTCTATTGCAAAACAAAACATAAAACTCAGCAGGGGAAAAATGTGGATTGGTACTGAAAACTGCTCTCAGGAAGCAATTTAATTTAAAATTTTACTGTTCAGTAGCTATTCAATTTGGTTCAGTTAGCTCATTTTAGATTCATACAAATGATATCATCTCATCCAGTCAGAACATCCGTACTATAAAAAGCAGTGGGTGGAGTCTGGGATCAAAGTGTTGCTGTAGTCAGCTGTAATTAAAAAAAAAAAAGAAAGAAACAAAATACCTCCTGCTCCTGGTGGCTACATTTAATATGAAGGATACCATGTAAGTTTGTTTCTTC
>JANIJG010010662.1:137893-159338 GCA_024611175.1 Megaceryle torquata | reverse complement strand
TAACAAAAACCCTGACAAAACAAAAAAAAAGCCCAAAAGAAAACACAAAATTAAATAAATCAATGTAATTTTGAGACTTTGTTTTATATTATTTTTAGAATTCATGAATTCTCAATATTTTTATTGTCTGAAACATGGCAAAATGATGTAAAAACATTTAAGCTAATTCGTAAATGTAAAAACATAAAAAAGAGAACTGGTCTGGTTTATAAATGGTTTTTTTACATATACCACCTGAATGCTGAAAAAAGGAGAAAAAGAAAAGCTAAACAGTATAATTTTAAGTCAGTTTGAACTTGAAAATTGTAAACTTATCATACTCTATCTGTGAAGATAGTGCCTGTAAGATTTTCTGCTTCAGAGCACCTTGGGCAGCAGATGAGTGACACTGACTATCTGTATGGCTATAGGAGGCAGGAGTTTCTTGTATATACTCAGTGGGGTGACCTGTGTAGTGTAAGAAGGTTGTACGAAGTGGACTAAGAGGGCTGTGGGTTTCTTGAGTCCCATGCAGCTGCTGCAATGGCATTGGTGCCCCTGGGTCTTCAGCTGTGACAAGTGTTGGCCATGCCACATCCCGGTCATATATGCCCGTGTGCTTCAAGGTGCTTCTAAACTAATCCCAATAAACTCACTATAACCTTGTGTTGCTGCTGCTGAAAAGCAGACACAATGGTGTGTCATCGAAGTATAGTCTGCTTTGTGATGCTTAGTAACAAGTAAATATTAGAACTAAACTTAGGAAGCTCTAATCACTTTGTTTAATGTCCCTGTAGGTACCGGAGCTTAAAACATTTCAACTATGACGTCTGTCAGAGCTGTTTCTTTTCTGGCCGTACAGCAAAGGGGCATAAATTGCATTACCCAATGGTGGAGTATTGTATACCTGTAAGTAGTAACTTACTGACTGCTCCTAAGGGATTGGCTTTGCATTATTTGAGGTCTACATTTTTTTCTTAGTCTTCTGTCAGAATATCCAGGTGACAAGATTTCTGTTACTTATGTTTAGTAGATCCTGTATTCCTGCCTTATTCTTTGGAAGTCATTAGGGACTTTGCTAGTGCTGATGATTTTATGTGGGTGGTGTTTGGATTCTGTAGAAATAGGTATAAGTATCCACCTCTGAGATAACTTGACCTTCACTTCTATTTTGTAAGAACAAAACTGGAATAACAAATATAATGCAGTACTTGTATGCTTGCACATACGTGCACACACACTATAAGGGTGAGAACATATCAGATATACTCATTTCAACATAATATTCTAGTAATGCGGTTTAATTTTTTTAAAGGTGTGTGATCTTTGCTTTCAGGTCCAACATTTTGCTTGCTTTACAATAATGTGGTTGGAAATACTGTTTCATTATGCTGAGTAATTGATGTTTACTGAGATATTTAAAAATCAGTGTGTAGCTTGAAAAAAAAAATAGAATTGGCAGTTTCTAACAAAAAAATGTTGTGAGAGGTTTGCCTATAACAGCTAACAAAAATTCATTTTACAAAACAATATTTTCCTAATGAAATTTCAAACATGACTTTTCTAAGGAAGTTTCTAGGAGACTTAAGTGTAAGAGTGGGTAACTTCCTTCATACAAATACCACTTTCACTTTTTTTAATCTGCCAGTCATTGACATTCTTAAGAATTTTAACTCAGTCACAAATTAGTAGGATAATTGGTATGTAACTTAATGGTGGTGACAGGTCTGTATGATGAGAAATACAAATTCAGAAGAGAATGTAACTAGAGCTGATGAAAAGGAGCTCATTTCCAATAGTGTTACAAGGTTCTGTGGGTTCTTTTCTTAGCAAAAAATCATTGAGTTATTTGACTGTCTTTCACTGTAGTAATTTAGGTCATTACCTGTGTTTTCCCTCTCCTTTTCATCCAGTGTGTCTCAAATTCTATTAAGTAGTGGTTTTACTTCATTATGATTGGAAGAAAACATGAGTTATGCTAATTCTATAACCTAGTATTAAGATTTGATTGATAAGTTGGCATGCCAGGCTACATCCTGAAGAAATTTTTTTGATGCATACTTGTTGTTTTTCAGTTAGTTCTAATGTTTATTGCATTCTGTCACCATTTTTTTCTTTCTGCCTCCTCTTTCCAGAGGTCACTTTCTGGTTTTGTTCTATACTGGTTTTGTGGTATGATACAGGCCCAGTTTTGCTCATACTCGCATGACTGACTGAATCCTCAGGATCTGGAGGTCTACAGTGTTTTCTTGTCTTCATTAGACATCATTAACAACACAGTGATACTAATTGTGTACTTGCCACCTCAGCTGACATAACCCAAGCAATTTGAGATGTATTTTTCCTATAATTTTTTTTTTTGTCCTTCTAAAGTTCACTCAACCTCATATTTACTTTATATCATGGTCATGGAACAGAAATGTTCTTTGTTTTTGCATATAATATATAGAAAATTCAGAAATTAAGATGTAGGGTGTAGCAAAATAGATAATGCTGCTGGTCCACAGAAGAAGATACCCTTCCTGTTGCATTAGTCAAATACAGATTATATCCGGTACAGGGCATTGTACTGTCCCTAGAACAGGATGGTATATTTCTGATGACTCCCAGCTTTTGTCTGAAGCAGCAGATATCTGAGAGAAACTTTCAGTTCTTGTTAAACGTGTTCACATTATGGAACTGTGAAGTATTTCATTTATAAGTAAAGACTGTCATACAGTAAAATACATTCTGAAAATGGCTGGAATCCGCACTGGCCTTGGGACTGCAGACAGCTTGTATTATAATGAAGACTTCTGTTACTGCTGAAAAAAAAAAGTATTTTTAAAGCAACATTAAGTGTAAAATAAGGTAACCCAATACAGAAGTCCCTTCTTTCCATGAAATATGGGAGAAGTAAGATAAATCCACTATGGGAGTATAAGTGGAATAATATTTCATTCTTGATTAAAATTAGTGAAGGCAGGCAAGCGTATTGGAGGTAAAGAAAGGAAATTTGGGCAGTTTAAAGTAGAGCAGAATAGAAGAGATGGCATGTAATTAAAGTGTCACACAAAATTAGAGGTCCAGCACTGACCATCATTAATTTGGAAGCTGAATATGGGAGCTCACATTCTTCTTGGGTCCTTCTGTAAGTACACTCTGCTAGCTCTATTTCTGTAAAAAGAAATGACCCATTATATGAACTGACTTCATATAATCCTGTTTGACTACCATAATCAGTACCTATGTGAAATACATTTTAACTAATCTCGTGTTAATTAGGTCAGGAACAAAGCATTGATTTCACAAAAAGATTCTAGTGTTATTAATTATTGCAATTTGTAATATTGCACTTGGTATACGAATTTATTGCCAAATCTTTCTACATATTGAACTCATTTAATGCAAAATAATATTCAAGAATTGCAATTCTTTTCAGTAAGTTAGTAGAATAGCTTATATGTTTAAATGGAATAATGACTGAAAAACAGCATAGAGCTGGGTCTGTGAAAAGAAAGATAAATAAAAAGAAGGTACAAAAGGCCAGTGAATAGTACCTTAGAGTGTGTTACATTATTGTACAGGTATACTGAATAGGAAGAGTGGATCTAATCTACCTTTTCAACCAAATTTAAAGCTGTTGGTATTAAAATGTTATTTTTGTGTCCAGTATTTCAGAGAGGAGTACAAATACATGTATTCATCAAACTACATTAATAAAATCTAGCTTCTCTTCCTTACTGTTAATGTTTATTAATACATTAATATCAAGAACACTAGCAATAATTAGGGAAAAAAAATGATTCTGTGGTTAATAAAGCTGGCATTTAGAACTGTAGCTTAATTACAGATGTAGGGAAGACCTTTCAATTGTCTTCAGGTAAGCAGTTCAGTCTTAGGGTATGAAGGGGGTTTTCTCAGAAGCTTAGTTACTTCTACTTAAATTAATTTGGAAATGGTTTAAGGAATGTGTTTTTAAAATTAAATTTGCAAGGGGAATATTCTCTTTTAATTAGTTTCGTAATATTTGCATCAGGCGAGAATTGCTTCATCATTTCAGAATAGGGTGATTTACACCAAATAGTTGTTTAGTTATTACATCCTAATCTGTGATGCTCTTTAGTGTTTATCCTGGCTTTCAATTTACATTTCTTGATGCTGGAAATTTAATCATTCATAATAATGGCTTCGATTATGTCTTTTTTTCTTTCATTCAGTATTTATAGATGGGGTGAAGAACTGAATCACTGTCTCTAAGTCATAGAATGCAAATCATTGTCATTTTTCACATTTAAATAGTCTTTGTAAAGATTGAGAAGCAGGATTTTGAATATAGAATTTTACACAGAGATGTGTAAAAAATTTTGTAGGGTTTTCCTAGCATCCAATTCAGGTATACTCTTACATAAGTACCTACATAATTACTTTATACCTTTTTCTGAATGGTACTTGTGTTATATTATTATGCCTTTTTGTACCAACGGATCCTTTGAATTTCAGATGGAAATAGCTACTGCATCACTTTTGTTTCTCCAAACTGTTTTCACTTTGCAACTCCTATATTCCTCAGTAAAGCCTTAAAAACAGCTTTTCTGAAAAAATGTACAAATATCAAATCAGCAATTCTGAAAATTTTCACATTGCAGTCTTTCCTCCTCACTTCAATGAAAGTATAATCAATTTTTTGTAGTTCTGTGCCACTACATTCACATGGAACAGCTCCTTATTTTGGAACTGGGTTTTTTTTGTATCTTTTCTATACAAAATGGTGGTAGCAAAGGTTAGCCCCTTCATCTTCAAGATGACCAGAACATATTTTACAAGCTACTTGTTACTTTTAATTTAGCAGATAGACTCTACACAACACTGCCTGTCTATTTCAGAAGTAAAATTTTATATAGTACCTCTCTCTCGGCATGATTTTGGATTGGATTTTGTAGTTAATTTAAATGAAAAAAAAAAACCAAAACAAAAAAACAACAGAGAAGTAGTTTTAGGAGTTTTATCTTGGTTGCATGCATACTAAAATAGTTCTTACTAATCTGCTTCAATTTCACTAGTTAGTATTTACTGACCTCAATCAGTAGTTAGGCTTTCCAAGGAACTGGGTCAGGCTGTCATACCAAATAAAGAATGTACCAGAGGAAAAGTTTGGCAGCTCAGTAGACATTTATTTCTGCCACATGTAGGTGCTAAAAGTTTCATTCCTTGGCCCTGGGACAGAGTTCTATCTACCGTAGTTACTGTTGCATGAGAACAAGCAGCTCTTTGGGCTGCCTTATGTTCTTTGTTTGGATGATGCAATGATTGGAGCAGGTGCTTTCCAAGAATGATTTTGTGAGCCCTTCCTGGATTTAGCTGTATTAAAATTAAAACACCTCCTAATCCCAGATTGGCTCAGTTTGTTGTTACTTGTTAAAGCCACATGTGAGAAACTCATTCTTAGCAATATCAGTATGATTATTGGCAATTTTTATTGTTCATCTCATCTCCATTACAGAGTTTGTAACTTCATGTATTATACATATATTAAAATACATAGGTGAATATAAGGAAGTATCTTTGTGTTTCAACAATAGAGAATAAAATCAGAGAATAGTTTGTCTGACCTGCTTGTAGGCCTCTTTGTAGTACATAAGGGAAGAAAATTACAAAACTTTTTGGTTTTCACTCCGGTTTCCCTGTGGATATCCATCTTCTTTGGCATCCTTTTATGTTAACAGGCTTCTCCGAAAGTAAAAGCTACAGAAATATCATCTCTAGCTTGTTACAGAGTTTGGTCTGGAAATCTACAGAAGCCATTGCAAATCTTCAACTAATGCAGGAGATGAATGGCCACTTTTTCTTTACTGCAATTGCAAGAGGGAATGCTTAATAGTAACTGCTATGTGTATTGGGGACTGTTCTCTTAAGTACTCGTACATTCTGTAAGCACATCCACTTTAAAGGCATACTGTATCCTATTGTTTCTTCCTGCATATCTTTTTGTTGCCATTTTTACCTTGTATTTTATGCCTGTATGTTTTTCTTGTATCCCTGCTTTTGTAGCAGAGTAATAGTATTTCCAAAGCAGTGCTGCTGTTATTGTTGTGATTGTTTCCAGTTAAATTGATTTTTAAAAGCAGTTGCTTCAATTTTAACTCTGTTCTAAAGAACATAATTCATTTCATGTAGGGGTGAGGGATGGGGCTAAGCACTCAGTTTTGGAAGAGGCTGCATCAGTGGGGACCAGGGAAAAAGCTGTCAGTGGGGATAGTTGCCAACTGTAACTTGTAAATGTAGACTTTAAGAATCTTATGGCTAAATTTTATACTAGTCTTATCCTGCAGTAGTAAGGAGGTGACAGAATCAGTCTGTGAGTTTGTTACTTCAGGCAACAATTGTTCTTATCAGTCCTTCATCTGATTGTGCCTTTGAACAGTGGCCATACAATGGCTGTCACCTCATCTGTGAGGTTCTTTGGCTCTGGAATGATACAGATAATGGCAGAATCCTGTAGGAAGAGATCTGGTAGCTTGAGAAAATGCTCATGAAAACTTGGCTGTTGCAGCAGAGAATGGTTTATCATGTACTGCTCCCATCTCATGATGAAGGTTTCCAGTTTAGGTGTGGGAGACAGTGAGCATTTTGTGGTACAGAGGGCTCTGTTAGCTTGCCTTTTTTATTTTTTTTCCCCCACTCTTTCTAAACAAAGCCATTAGTGTTAGCTCTTTTTTCAGCAGAGCAAGATTGTTCTGTGAGGTGAGACGCAAGCTTCATATATATAACTATCCTGTCAAGATGGCTTTCAGTGGCTGAGTATTCCATAGTATCTGTCAAATTGATTTGCTTTTTTTTTATTTTTTTCAGAAAGAAAGCTAATTTTTGTGTTTTGTAAGATTGTTTATAAATGCTTAGCTTAATACTTGAACTGGTTTCAGTTTTTCTCTAATTTATAAAGTATTTGCTAAGTGCAATGCATCTATTGGTGGGTTTGAAGCCTCAGTGTTTTTTCCAGTAGAAGAGAATTTTTAGATGTGTTGCCATTATTATTGTACCATATTTCAGAAGACTTAAGAAGTCAATGTTACATCATTAATATTAAAAGTTCTTCCTTCTAACCTTTTTCAGGACAGTAGCAGCACTATTATGTCAATGCTATTTAGCAATGTTCAATTAAATTTCTTCTGACTTTTTAAGACAACATCTGGAGAAGATGTACGGGACTTCACAAAGGTGCTGAAGAATAAGTTCCGTTCAAAGAAGTATTTTGCAAAGCATCCCCGGCTCGGCTACCTACCCGTGCAAACAGTACTGGAGGGTGACAACCTAGAGACGTAAGCTTGATTATACAGTAATTGTGCCTGGGGTCACTAGCCCATTCCATTAAAAACAAAAAAATGAAACCTAAGAAATTATCAACAGCATTGTAATCTTGCCCTGTATTATTGTCTATGAACTGTTTTGCATTATTTGCATATCTTGCCTGTTTTTGAAGAGGTAACAAATTTTATACTTGGATTGGATTTAAGCATTTCATAATAAAGCAGTGGACTTTAGCATGGAGAAGGCTGAATAGCTGTTTTACAGAGAACATTTTTATAGCTCTGGGGAGACTGGGCTTTTGGAACTGCTTATTTGGTTATTTCAAAGTCCCCGAAGTTAGAAATTTCTGAGCTAATTATGTTCCTACAGGCATCAGAAATATAGGTGACCTAATAAAAGAGCACTCCCAATGTCTCCCCAGTATTAATTGTAATGACAGCAGAAATACTCTACTTTATTTGCTTACTTGGTAGTTGTCAGCAAAGGACACTCTTAAAAGAGCAAAATTAAGGTGTGTTGACAAGGTACTACGAGTAGTTTCATGGATTGACTTGAAACCCTGCAGTACTGCTGTGTCCTCTGACCATAGCACCACTCTGCTAAAAACAGCCAATGTGATACTTCAACGTATATGCTCTGCCTTCAGCAACAGCCCAGTGCCAGTGTTCACACTGTTTTAATGACCACAGGACTGTGCATTTTATTTATGAGAAGCAAAAAACCCCTGCTCATTAGTGGTTTAAAAACAAAAACCCCAAACAAACAACAACAACAACAAAAAAGGAAAATAAAACACACACACAAAAAAAACCCCAAACAAACAAACAAACCAAAAACCCACCAAAAAAAAACCCCACAACCAAAACAGGAGGAAGTAATCTGAAAACTGATCTTAGGAGCCTGGCTTCTAAGGAAGCAACATACATTCAAATGTTAAAATGTTACTCACAGGGGCAGCCTTTGGCTGCCACCAGCACAGGAAAGCAAAGGTGCTTTGATGTGATGAAAGTTTGTCAGTGGTGCCGGAAATTGGAATGTCAAAACTGTAATCACAGGTCAGGATAAAACTCTCTTGATCCAGTCATGTGGGAAATATACAGATAAATTGCCAGCATCATGCTGAGGAAACTGTTAGTATTGGTTCTCTCTCCTGCAGGTGGCAAAACTCAGTAATACATTCCTTTAAATAAGATAAAATAAAATTTAAAATCCTAAATCGTTACTCAAGTGTCAGAAAGTATTACAATATGTATTTACCTCTGATTATTTTCATGCAGAAGGAAAATAAGCATTGATATCTTTGACTTATGGTGGGTTTTTTGATGTTGCTGGTGGCTTTTTCTCTCTCTCTCTCTTTATTTTTTTTCCTAAGTATATTTTCTAGCTAGTTTAAAATGAAAGCTCTGGGACTTGAGCAGAATTTAAATGACCTGATTATGGTTTACAAACTGCAGTTCAATCAATAACACCGATTTTTGTATTTTTAAAAAAATTGATTTTTATTTAACAAAATTATGTAAGTAAGTCAGTCTCCTGTTTCTCTGCTATAAACAGCATTATCTGTTGCTGTCTCTTTTCTTCATCAATTGTTGCTGATTCAGATAATCTGGGTGGGTTGTTGGTTGAAATATTTTGTGTTTCTCCAGCTTTCTCTTGCTTAAATGGCACTAAAGTTTTTGTTTCATAGTTTTTCTTTCTTTCTCTCTTTTTCTCTCCTTTTTTTTTTTCTTTTTTTTTTTGTCTTCCTTACAGTCCTATAACTCTCATCAGTATGTGGCCAGAGCAATATGAGTGAGTATGCAGAACCCCTTTGACTGGAATGCTGGTTGTTTTCATTTAGCTCAGTTGCAACCAATCTAATGTGCATGAGCTATAGGGCATGGCTGACTGAAAGCAATAACCCTCTTGACAATATTGTGAATTTATTTGTCACCAGTCTAACTTACTTTTAAAAATAAAGTTGTTGATATCCTGAATTGCTTTTGACACCACTAATTTAATTTTATTTTTTTTAAAAACTAGTCCTTCCCAGTCTCCACAGCTGTTTCACGATGACACACACTCCAGGATAGAGCAGTATGCTACTAGGTAAGAGGTGCACAAGTTCTTCAGGGCCTTGCACACTGCTTTCAAAAAGAAGCTTTATGTCTATAATAATTCATAGCATCATGTTGCATAATAATAATGCATTCATACACGTGGTGCTTAGGGACATGGTTTAGTGGTGACCTGGAAATGCTGGGTTAATGGTTGGACTTGATGATCTTAAAGATCTCTTCCAACCAAAATGGTTGTATGTTTCTATAACAGACTTGCAAAAAATCTGTATGAAATTAAGACAATTAAGGAAGTAACTGGATTTGGTGCAGTCCAAAATATATGCACAACATTGAGTGTTTCTAGATTTTTATGTATGAGTCCTAGGTACAAAAGGTGTATTTTTTCTTGAAACTTGAATAGACAGAAAATTTCTACTGCCATTTGAAAAACCTGTATGACTTTATGTATGAAGTGTAATAAACCAATCCTTTCCTATAAGGAACCACAGGCAATGACTCCCTGTAGTTACACTGGTCTTTGTGTTGTTTTGCAGGACTTGTCTGTCCACAGTGTGATGTTATTTGCCAAGCGTAATTTCAGTTGTTGTATGTGTTCTATTTAAAAAATATTCATCCCCTTTTGTTAGTTTAGCTTTATAAAATTCAAAAAGAAAACCATCTGTGAAAATATCTCTTTAATTTTACCATGAGATTTGTGGTGATGCTAATGATAATTACACTGGAGATAGAAAATACACTTGTTTGGCAAGTAGAATTAGTTAATCATAGCACAAGTTTCTCATAAAAATCCTCCAGATTATAAGTTTTTGTCAGAAATTCTTGGAGTTTATTCCTATTCACGGAAACTAAGTTTGGCATATCTGAGCTGTTGTCAAGTAGATTTGATCTTCACACTGCCTCTGTTTAAACTGTGCAGCATGTTCTCTGAAAGTCATGGTCTTCCTCTGCCTTTCAGGCTCGCGCAGATGGAAAGGACCAATGGCTCCTTCCTCACAGACAGTAGCTCCACCACAGGAAGTGTGTAAGTAACTCATACTCGTTAAGTCTGCCACAACTTCGGTTATATATGTATGGTACAAGCTTCATAAGTTGTTACAGAGGACTTAGTCTTGGTAGCTAGTAAGTGTGATCCCAAGAATTCCAAGCACCAATTGCAGAAATTAGTAATACTGTAAGGAAACTCTTCATTTGGCAGCCATTCTGCTTCAAAAGTGTAGACATTGCATGCAATGGGAAAAAAGTCACAGCTCTATAGGGTCTAGTTGGTATTCTTTTTCTGCTTCTATCATAACATAAAAGAAAAGAAATCTTGTACGTCAACATGGACAATGGAACGAGTCAAAAGATTGTGCTAACAGGATAATTTTCTCATAAAAAAATCATCTATATTCTGAAGGTTTTGCAGAGTCAGAACAGTGTTGCTACTACCTTATATTTCACTTTACTGGCTGATGATCCATCTGTTTGTACTTTGGGATATGAAAATAGTCCTACATTAATGTTATCAATGTTTGGGGGTTTTTTTTAACTACTTTTATTGTAAAAACCTTCCTTAAAATGCATTGATAAACCTGGAAAGCATAGAATTGGTGATAAATATGATTATTTTTCCAGTGTAAAAAAAAAAAAGTATATGAATGTTATAACTTCACTGCATCATCAATTCTGTTAATTAAATCAGTGTAGTAAGACTGACTTATTAATGAATGTCATCAGCATTTTTTAAAGAGGAAGCAGAAATTGTTCTTATTCGGCTTCAGTTAGAAAATGCTGTTGTTCTCAATAATACTTTCATTTACTGCTTTAAAATCTAATCATGAAATTATTTTACCCATGAATATACTAACCATTTGAGATTTAAAATACTTTGCTTCAGAGAAGTGTATGTAACCACCTTTAAATATTTCCTCTCTCCTGCTTAATTAACTCTGTTTACATAACTAATAGAACTTTTTTCATGCATAACTGTTTTCATGTATTTCTGTCATTGGTACACTCACCAGTGAGAGAAACGCAGCCAAAATGCTCCCTTTTGATTTCCCTTCCAAAAAGAAAAAGAGCAAACATACTGCCATTTGGCAGGAAAGATGGAAACTTGAAAGCAGCTAAATGCTCATACACTTAATTGAGTTGTTTATTTTGCAATTAATGAGTCTACTCATATGCAAAGACTAAACAACCATCCATCCCAACGGTCAAAGGGGGTGTATATGCTTAATTTTTGCTGGCAAATTAGTTGTTAATTTTAATTCAATTTCCCTGCTCACTTACAAAAATGACCTTTATTTTGAGGAAAAAAAAATGAACATGGTGCATTTGTGTACCAACATGTGAGAGGGACCTCTGAATGTGGGTCTCAGTCCTGTTGTCAAAAGAGGACTTTTACACAAACAAAATATACATAGATTTAGAGACCAAGGAGGACAAGAAAGTAACTTTGTACCCAATGGCACCATCTGTTTTATTTGCAGATAATAATGCATGCTTTCATTAAGGTAAATATTGAAGTACTCACAAAATTCTGAAGTACTGTGATTTAAAGTTCAGAATTAAACTATTATCACAGAATCATTTAGGTTGGAAAAGACCCTTAAGATCATTGAGTCCAACCATAAAGCTAGTACTTCAAGTCCACCACTAAGCCATGTCCCCAAGTGTCACATCTACACATCTTAAATACCTCCAGGGAAGGTGACTCAACCACTTCTTGGGCAGCCTGTTCCAATGCTTGATAACCCTTTCAGTGAAGATTTTGTTCAAAGGATCTACAGTTATGAATTTGGGTCCTACTTTGGAACATAAGTTGCCTACAGGTGGAACATTGAAAATTTAGGATTATAGTTCAGCTCTGTTCTTATTATCTAAATGCAGTTTGACATAAAAATGAGCATGGTATAATCATTCTGTATAGACTGAATCTGAAGGAGCAATTTGAAATTTGGTTGTGCATTTTTTTTCAGCTTATGTTCCTGCTGTAAAACTATCTGAGAAAATGTCATTTTCTTAACAGTATTATTTCAAACATTCAGGAGGTGATCGCTGCTTCTCATAATTGGAATAATGTTCTCTGATCTTATTTTTATTGGTCCTCAAGAGTCCTTTGATTTACTGTGAACCTCAAACATAGGCACAGTTGCACTTACTGTTAGAAAGTTATTGCTTTGGTCTTGTCAGGTTCACAAGTTCATCATCAGTACTTTTAATACTCTTCATGCTCCACCGAGCATGTGTAAGAAGTCCTTATATATTTGAACGACAGTAAGAGAACTACTTCTGTCAGTTAAACATCACAAATTTTTTTTGTAGGAATGTTTTGTAATAAACCATTTGATTAAGGAAACATACTGCAAAGAAATTTTTTTTTAACTATCCTTTTGTCTTGAATGTTGTTATGATTTCTGTGTTTCTAGCTAACCTTTTCTAACCCTCTCTTCCCCTAAAGGTATGCGAATTCCATTTAAAAATGCATTTTCCTCAATTGGAAACATATTTGTGGATAGGAAAAAAAAGTCATAGTCTCTACTGTAGTCCAGCTTCTTAACAAACATTCTTATGCTTTCTCATGCATGAGTTTTCTGGTATAAATACATTGAATAAAAATGTTTTTCCATCTTCATCCATTAAATATTTAGGCTGGACTGTTGTGATGAATTTTCTTTGGCTTTAATTAATGAATACACATCTATATCTTTAAAGCAGACCGTCCTCTTCAGAAGTGAAGAGCATAAGGAAAAAGGAAATCTTTGCAACAAAGACTGGCAATGCTCCTAAAAAAAACACCTATGCCTCACAATTTGGCAAATCATGGTGTAGCAGAACAAAAAAAAAACAAAACAAAAAAAAGTTTGGGAAATAGGATAAGAATGTAACTTTCTTATTCCTGTAGTGTACAAACTATCCTATCTAGCCCATAGTAAAGTTAATTGTACTGGATGTAGTATAAATACCTTTCTGTATAAATGTGCTTAATAGCTGTTTTCTGATTAATGCCTTTACTACAAGTTTTTTTAATGTCTGCAACTCAGTTGATGCCATTTCACACTCAGCTGAAGGCAGAGTTGGAACATATCTGAAATTTTATTAGGGAGCTGTGCTCTCAAGTGTGGGAGTGGGAGCAAACAATGACAACCAGTGGTACTTTTTATCTGGCATTGCCACTCAGTATGTCATAAGTTGAACTGGAGCTGCAGGATGTGGTACCTGGATACTTTGACATGAAATAAGTGGTTAAAATGCATCTTGTCACAATGAGAGATTGATTCAGTGTAATGACAAAAGATAAAGCATTTTGGAGTACCTTCTTGAACCTTATTCTAATATTTCTCATAGCATCAGTAGGTGAAGGTAGACTCTTTTTGAACTAGAATGCATATTATATAGTATGAGAGCCACAGGAAAAATTAAATTGATCAGTGAAGCATGTTCACAAATACCCATATCTTATAATCTGAAATCTATCTTAACAAACAGTTTTCTTAAGCAGGTAAAATAATACACTGATTAAAAGTGACGTGGTCTTGATGCAAAAGAAGTTATATGCAACATTATTTGCCTCTTGGTTCCTCCATGCATAATGCATGTTCTGGAATAGACCTCTTGAAAATACATATCCACAAAGAGAATAAGATATTTCAAAGGCCATTTTCCCTGGGTTTCCTTGTCAGGGTGTTCTTTTCCTTTGAGATGTAATTCTTTCAAGTCTGACCTCCTGGGATGTCATTTTTACTGCTTTCTATTATGGTGAAATGCTGAAGAGGAACTGCAGTTGCTGCTGTAGAATGACTTTGTGTACTTCTAATTTTTTTTCTCAAAGCACACAGGTTCCCCAAGAGAATAACCACCAAGAAATTATGAGGAATTTATTTCGATGATGTGTTTTTATTTTGGTTGCTGTTTGCTATTTCCATCTAATTCTGCATAAGAGAGTCCCAGATTCTCAAAAAGAAAGTGATTGCATGACAGAGACTGTGTCTCTCCCTTATGTTGTAGGTCATTTTGAAGCCCTGCCCTAGAAGTCCTGTACTACTAATGAATCAGTCTTAATTACAGTTTTGAGGTTTGTTGGTGCAGGTTTAAGGTCCTGGTTCTTTGAACTAGTGATTTTGCAAGACAGACCAGAGATGGGACACATGGTAAAAATACACTTTTCCTTCAGAAGACTTTTATCAGATGCTTCCTCCAGCATGTGAAAAAGTCTGATGTCAGTTGCAAAGTGTGATGACTAAAAAAAGAGTGGTCAGTATTCCCAGTCCGTCCTGTATTTATCTGTGTTGTTCTCACCTACTGGACCACAATACTGTCAAAAGTATATTAGCATTTTCCATGTAAACTCTTTCTTTAAGGGGTTTATAAGTTTCTTTAAAGAATTAAGTTACATCTAATGCAAAATCTTGACAGAATTTCAGATGGAACAAATTCAAATAAATATAATAAATCCAGCTTTACAGAGCCTTATTAAAAAAAGAAATCCATTTTAAATTACCTACAAAGTTGTTTATAAACTAATTCATCATCTTAAAATGAAGACAGCAGCTTTTTGATGCCTAATTAAAGTAACCAGACTAAACTTTCTCAGATAACATCAAGACCCTTGCACAAAAGATGGCTGTATGTGTAACTACACTGTATCTCTTAATTTAGTATGTAAAGTGTTTTGAAACCTGGGTGATAAAGCTGTGTTCTTTCTCTAGTCTGCTTTAACACTCTTCTTTCTGTACTCACTGAAAATGTGACACTGAATCGCCAGCACTTCCAGCTTAGTGCAGCTGTTTTGATCACTGTGAGGAGATTCTGCATATTTTGCAGGGCTGTAGAAGCCTTGCTATGTGCCGTAGAGTTTGAAGCCCCAAAAAGGGTTACATCACTTTGGCAAAAAATTAGTTGTAAGGGGTGTGAGATTTATTTTCTTAAGAAGAAGAACAACAACAACCATGAGGTTTTCATTATCCCATTAGGACCTGATCTAAGCTCCTTTAACTGTGTCAAGCCTTTGTTTTAGTTTTAGCTAGACTAATGCAAAATAACTGAGTGATGATGAGTTTCTGTGAGATAACACAAATAGTGAAGAATAGATAGAGGACATTTCTTTTCTGCAGGTAAGGAAATTAAAGGACCACTGTTCTATTTCTATTTCAGCTAACACTGACAATTTTTCCCCTATATTTTTGAGGGACTTAAATGAGCATACAACCCAAATTCTATATTATTGATATACTTGTATTTAAGGAAAAATTCTTTACATATATTAATTTGCATGGGAAGATCCATATTGTCATTTCTTCTCATGAGTATAGTACTGACTACAGGCAAAACAGAGAAGAAATCTGAATGTGCATTTATTTTCTTTAAACTCTTGACTCGTTGTTAAAAGTGGAAGAACTCTGTAGCTCGGTTGCTTTTTCAATTTTACATGTAAACATTCTGTTTACATGTGCCAGTACATAACCAGTAGTTAATGACAAATGATAGGATGAAGGAAAGTGATATACAAACAGAGCTCTATGGAACAATCTTCACACTTCACTGTTTTTAATCTTATAAATGAACTTATGTGGAATAGAATGCCACAAACATATAGAACCATCACAGGCTATAATTTTTTTGGTTTAGTTTGGATTTTTTGCGTATGATCTCTGATTGTAACAATCTAGATTTTCAAATCTCAAACAGGAGGAGCTGAAAGCCATTATACAGCATTTTACAGGAAAACTGTGATATAGTTGCCATCACAGAAACATGGTGGGGTGATTCACACAACTATGGTTGTAAACACTTCATAAAGGATAGGCAAGGAAGGAGAGGCAGTGGAGTGGCCCTGTGTGTTAGGGAACATTTTGACTGTCTAGAGCTTAATGATGGTGATGATCATTAAGTTGGGTGTTTATGGGTAAGAATTAGGGGGAAATAAGGCCAATAAGGCAGATATCATGGTGTAAGTCTGTTATAGGCTGCCCAGCCAGGATTAAGAAGCAGACAAAGTATTCTATAAGCAGCTCGGAAAAGTTTCACAATGACTTATTCTTCTGGAGGACTTCAACTTACCAGATGTCTGCTGGAAATACAATACAGCAGAGAGGAAACAGTCTAGGAGGTTCCTGGAGATAAAAAGATAATTTCCTGACACAGATGGTGAGAGAGCCAACTAGGGAAGTCTCCCTGCTAGACATGTTGTTTGCTGTTGTGGACTGGTGAAGCCACATCTCTAATACTCTGTTCAGTTTTGGGCCCTTCACTACAAGAAGGAGGGACATTGAGGTACTGGAGCACGTCCAAAGAAGGGCAATGAAGTTGATGAATGGTCTAGAGCACAAGTCTTATGAGGAGCATCTGAGGGAACTAAGTTTGTTTAGCGTGGGGAAAAGGAGGCTGAGGGAAGACATTATTGATCTTTACAGCCAGCTGAAAGGAGGTTGTAGCAAGGTGGGGGTCAGTCTGTTCCCCCATGTAACAAGCCATAGGACAAGACGAAATGGCCTTATATTGCACCAGGGAGGTTTAGATTGGATATTAGGAAAATTTCTTCACTGAAAGGGTCGTAAAGCACTGGAACAGGTGGCCCACAGAAGGAATGGAGTTCCCATTCATGGAGGTATTTAGAGGATGTGTAAATGTGGTGCTGAGGGATATGGTTTAGTGATGACCAGGGACTACTGGATTAATGGTTTGCCTTGATGATCTTAAGGGTTTCTTCCAATAAAAATGATTCTATGATTCTGTTTCTTCCAGGGTATAAATTTCTAAATAATGGGGTTTATTATTCGTTCAAATGAGACAGTACATTTGGGCCTTTTGTGATGAAAAATGTTAAATTGACTAAGAGGGAATTTTAAAAATCCTCTCGAAAAGCTCCATTACACTTTAACTTGGAAAAGAAATACTTTCCATACAATGAACTTCCTGTTTTTTGTCTTTGTGTGTTTCATTGATCTAGAGAGGATGAGCATGCCCTTATCCAGCAGTACTGTCAGACACTGGGAGGAGAGTCGCCTGTGAGTCAGCCACAGAGTCCTGCTCAGATACTCAAGTCAGTGGAAAAGGAAGAGCGAGGAGAGTTGGAGCGCATCATTGCTGACCTTGAGGAAGAGCAAAGGTGTCATCATCCTACCTGGTGTCTGAATTGTCAACTTATTGTTGCTTGAGCCATGCATGTGCTGTGTATAGATGTTGGAGATGAGAAGAGATGGACCTAGGAGTCATGATTTTAACAACAAAAAAATCAGTCAAGGCATATGTCATGTGTAGCCTGATTCTGTTAGGTGGAAGAGTGTGGGTCTGTTATAAATTAGCTTAGTTTCACTTCTGCTTTATTGATTTTTGTTGTTTTTTTTTTTCTCCATAAACTACAAGTCAAGACATTGTCTTTGTATGAGCCCCATGTCATCTTAGTTGGGAGGTGATGATAACATCATATGATCTAAGGAAGTTTTTTATTTTAATTTGCACAGTGAAGTCATCAGTCTTCTCCTCTTTTAAATATGCCAGGAGTCTGCAAATAGAATATGAGCAACTAAAGGAGCAACACCTTCGGAGAGGAATAAACCCTCTTGCATCACCTCCTGACTCCATTGTGTCACCTCAGCATGCTTCTGAAGATGCTGAGCTCATTGCTGAAGCTAAACTCCTGAGGCAACATAAAGGTCGCCTGGAAGCAAGGATGCAAATATTGGAAGATCACAATAAACAATTGGAGTCTCAGCTTCACCGGCTACGACAGCTACTTGAGCAGGTAGATGTACACTGACGTCTTTCCTTCTTGTTCTTTCTGCACAATGGATTTCTTAGTGGAACAAAGTAATTCAAATTTACTGCAGAGGATTTTCACCACTCCTGCTTGGTCTGTTGCACTCAGTCATTTCTAGAACAGAGAGATGTATTTTCTCCTACTCTCTAGCATAAGCCATGGTAAAGGTTAGTTGAACGCAAGATGAGATTACAAGTACTAGAGCAATCATGGTAACTTACAAAACATTGACAAGAACACAAACAAATACAATAGTTTTTCATGAATTAAAAAGCAGGGGGAAGGAAATATACACCCTATTTCAAGTAATGGTGCCAGTCGCACTCTGTATTTGACTTCAGTTTTCCAGTCTTTTCTTAGATAATTTATTTATTTGATGTCACAGTTATTCACAGAAACCTTTCTTAGCATGGCAAAGACAGATGGCCGAAGATACACCTAAAATGCAAAGGAGCAATTTGTTACATTAAAAATCCTGTTCTTCTTGAGTAGCATATTTATACCAATAAGCTACAGCAGAATGTTCTGTGCACAAAAAAATCCTGAAGGCAAGAGCCTTTTAGCAAATGTCAGCTATAGACTATAGGTTTTTTTTGTTGGGGAAATAATTGTTGGTTGTTTTTGAAGTCAGCATATGCACACCTAGATTATAAAAACAACAGCAGGAACATCTACTAGGTGTTGTTAGAGATGATAGTTTGTACTATATCATGTGTGGAAGCTTGAGTGATGAAGAAGAAATTGTATGAATGTTTTGTCCTAACTAATCATTACACTTGGGTCAGAATATAGTAAGGCAGATGATTCCTGCATAAACAGACCACATAAACCAGGTATCGAAACGGCAAAAGTTCCTGCTGTAGATGATACTCTAATTACGGTGAGAAATATAATTTTTGTTTGTTTCACTGTCTGACTTTGTCATTTTTCAAGGCAGTTTTGACTGAATAGTGTTAAGATGCATCTGTTCCAATTGCTTTCCTACCCTTCTAGCAGAGTATTTTTGTTGTTAAAACTGATATTGTAGTGTGTTTAATCAGTATTTGAGTAGCTTAAATATTTAACAAGGAAGTTAACAACTGGTGCAACTGTTAACAATAATTGATGAAGTAAGGATCTTGAGAACTGTGGCTCATACTAGGTGTTGCAGAGAAGCTTTTAAAATCTGCAAAGAAACAGCTGTAGAATAGAAACAATGTTGTTTGCAAAACCCACTGTCAACTGTCACTTTCAACTTGGTGCATAAAGCAGACACATGTTTAAAACTTTCCTTTTTTTTTTTATAATGTAGTTGTGGATAATCTTATAATTTTGTAATCTTTTCAGTATCCTTAGTAAGACCTTTAGGGTATACATGTGTGTTGTGATAAAGTGGGCAGGTAGAGGGGCAGTAGTTTCTTATCACTTCTGCGTTTGGATTTTTCTGGACATTGTGCAGCTTGTGGTTTCTGGCAAGTTAAGGGACAACAGAGTGGACCTTTTTCAATATTTCTGATCATTTGCAACTCATTTACTGTAGAGTATTGCTCTTTTGTTTCTCCTCTGAAATCTTCTGCCTCTGACGGAGTCATGCTGTGCTTCTGATTATTCCAAGTGCCATTTCCTAAGCTGTTCCTGTTTCTCCTCTGTCTTTTAAAGAAGTGGCTGATACAAGGTTAAATATATAAGAAAGTCTGCATTGCTGCTTTTATAATATATCTATGACTTTTCAATATGCCTTTCTGTAGGCATCCTTACTTTATTTAGCAGGGTTTTTTTGACCTGCCACTAAGCAGATTTTTTGTAAACTGTCTCCAAGGATGCTGAAGCAGCTTCTCTGAAGAGGATTCAGAAATTGTAAATAATTAAAATTTTTAGTATATGTTTTTAAAACATCTTTATTTTGATATGAAAACAATTATGAAGCAGCTCTGAATACCATTACTGCCCTTTAAGTTTCTGAAATAAATGGCCACACTTAAGCGTGTTTGTTTTTCTGTCCCCAAGGCCATTACCATCTATGACATTCTTTACTTCTTTCACTACTTGGGGAAGACCTTTATCAGAAACTAGCTGCAGATCTAACTAGTTTTTGTTTCTTTTGCTTCTACTGGCTGCCCCAATTATTTTTAATTTTTTTAGTAGATACAAGGGATACCTTTTTTTAAATACCTGTATTAATGAGATAGATGATTTGCATCAAACAGTCTTGTAGGTCCTAATCTTGAAATATGTAAGAACTCTGTAATTCTTGTACTACTAATTACTAGTATTAAAGGACACAACTGTCATACAGCAGTTTCTTTGCCATGACTGGCATTTCATGCCATCTCTTTCCTTACATAAGCAAGTCTCTCTATTTCTCTTCTCCACTCAGTCTCCTGATTGTTGTTTGGGTTAATGACTTGCCACTGAATATAAAGTACTGGGACAATTTTCTCTAAAAGAATTTACCTGCAACAGCTGTTTAATCTAGATGAGAGCATTCTAGGACATCCTTTAGAGAGCACCTTGAGCAGAAATATGCATGCATCCTCGCTATACATTTGCCTACTTCAGGTCACAACTCTGAGGTTACCATACTATTTTTATTTTAGCAGACCCAAAGGACTGGTAGCTGTCACACAAAGTTGTCATTTTTGTCTGCCTGATTGATTATAGTTCCAAAAGGAAGGTGAAACAGAACTGGCATGAGATAACTTTAACAGCAACATGTTAATCATACAGAGGAAAAACTAAAGGATCCTTTTTTTTTTTTTTTTTTCTTTCTTCAACCCTTTTAGATAGTGCATGTGCAAAGTAGGAGTAAGACCTATTATGAAAGGCATTTAAAGTCTGTTTGGATTTTTCTCTGCTATATAAGCTACTGAATAGAGGTTTCATATTGGATTTGATACTGAAGTTAATGGGAGCTGAAATAGTCTTTCAGTGGCTTTATGATCAGACTCTTAAGGGAGTAAATAGGGGCTTGCAGCTCCCCCTCCAACTGAAAACAGAACTGGGGAGACTTTGTTTCTTTTGTAGCTGGGAGAGTAAGCCTGGAAGAAGAAACATCTGTAATGGATGTGGCAAGGGAATTGGCCTTTATGATATTTCCTGTGATTCAGAGGTTGGAGGCTTTTTGTTTTGTTTTGGGCTTTACCAAAAGCAACAGAAGTCATTGGAAGAACAGGCATATCTTACCTAGCCATTAAGCCACAGAACACTTCAGGCTCTTCTATGGGAATGTCCTGGTTTGAGTGAGAACAGAACCAATTCTACTCAGTGATTTTACTTCTCAGCTCAGTTCTTCTAACTAACTGTACTGTCTGAAGTTAGCAGTGTGTTTTCACAGGCAGTGTCTGCTGCTGGCAGTGATAACACCCTGTGTTTAGAGTTACTACCAAGGATTGGTGTGCAG
>JANIJG010010662.1:119288-137793 GCA_024611175.1 Megaceryle torquata | reverse complement strand
AGTCTCTCTCCCTTATTCCCTTTCTCTTCCCCTTTGGGGAGGGAGGGGGTTAACAGAGAGCATCTGTTATAGGTCTAAGAAGCCACCCTGACCCTGAACCATGACAGGGAAAAACATAAACAAGAGGCACAGTGAAATAAGGCACTGTAGGTCAAAACTGGTTAAAATACACATTTCCTTTGAAATGCTTTAAAAACTTCCGTAATACAGAAAAATCCCCCAGTTCAAGAGTTTTCTGGAGAACTCATCTGTCCCTTAGTATATTTATTTGGTTTTGCATTAAAAAAAAGCTTGAAAACTCAAACTGGAGTTGGAAACTTCCCCCTCATCCCTATAGATGTGTGCTCAGTATCCCTGCTTTTATTTATTGAGGAAGAAGCAGCAGACATATAGTAATATCTAGGGCTATTTTCTAATGGCTTCTGCTTAAGGGTTTTCTACTGGCTTGTTTTGAATAAGCATACATAAAGTTCATGTCGCCTGAAGGAGGTTCATGATGGCAGTTACCAGATTTTGTAGGTGTTAGGCAAGTGGGGTCAAATAGAATGTGATTTTCTACCATTTTTTCTGTTTCTCTCCTAGTAAAACTGTGAAATCACACAAATAAACACAGTTATATGCACAACTATTGTATATTTAACATTCTTCGGTATCTGATTATTATATTAAGGCTTATATGCCACTACCAGAGTCATTTCCTTTGTGCTCCAAACACCATTCCTCATGTGCTTAACTGTGTTGTCCTTATTTTGGAAGAAGAGTGGTTTGGGATCTTTTGGATTTTCTTGTTATTCCAGTCATTGGAGCTATGTAGGGTAACATTTCTCAGTATATTTAAATGAAAATTAAGCCATTGGACATTTATTAGAAGGGGGTGTGGGTTTTGTTTTGTTTGGTTTGGGGTTTTTTGTTTGTTTGTTTGTTTTTTGTGTATTTGTTTTGTTTTGTTGGGGGTTTTTTTGTTTGGTTGGTTGGTGTTTTGTTTTGGGTTTTTTTTGTTTTGGGGGGGGTGGGTTTTTTAAACACAACTACAATATTTTATTCTGACTGCTGCAGCAACATATGGTACATCAATGTAAAGTATTCCAAGTATGTTTTGTTTGCTCTTGGTTTATCTGCTATTAGATTCCTTATGCTCTGCAGGGCTTTTTGGTCATTTGCAATAGGACTCCTAAGTGGTACAAAATAACCTTCGCTACTAACTCATCATTTCAGTTTGTAAACATCTCTTTTTCTATACTAATTAATCTTGACTTTGCAGTGCCCTGCTATTGTTGATCTAGGCTATGTGTTGCTCTACTGCAGTTTTGTATCAATTTCAGCACCATCTTTCTTCCTCAGCCATCTCTGCACCATTTGTCCACAGTTGCTGCTTGAAGAAGAACAAGAGATCCATTCCAGGTGCAAGTTTGCATTTTAAAATGTTCAAATTCTTTCTGCCCACCTGTTTTTGGGGTGTGCAAGCAGCCACACTGCCACTGGAGTTAGCCTTGTTCTGGATTGAAGTGACTTTTAACACTTGAAGAGTTTGCTTCATCTCTTTACCATTATAGTTCTAACTTCCTCTTGAACAGAGGTTTCTGGATATACAGAATTACCTGGGGTTAGTCACCCAACGCTTGGCCTATTTCAAGTCACTACTTTTTACCTATACCCTGTAGCTGGATTGAAGCCTGATACTAAATAGCATATTACTTAACTACTTGATAGGTATTCACAGTTCATGGGAGTGTTCTGAAAGTAAAATCCTTGGCTTGCTTGAAAAATTTCCTATTTTTCGTGGTCCTTTATATGCAGAGCAATATTTCATGATTTATTCTTTTAGTCAAAGCTGGAAGTTGGCATTGTCATGCTGAGAGATAATATTTGGAGACAGAAAAAAAGATTTGCTGAATGCTCAAGGGAACATTTTCTTCTATTTCTCACCACTGTGTGTGGAAGAAAAAGTATCTTTCATTATTCAACAATCTTCAGTCTTGCTGAAGACTGTATTTTATTATTTTTTTAAACTGGAAATTGTCTCAAAAATTGAATGTTGCACTTCAGGCTGTGAGCTGCAAAGGAGCAAATGTGCACAAATTAACTGCCATTCTGTATCTTACCTCTTTGCATCAAGTCTCATGGCTGTTCTAGGTACTTGTTCAGTCTCTGTTTCAAATGATCATAAAAGTAATGAATTTTTTCTTTTATTTTTATCGCTTCTGTATGTGCTTTTGACAGATTTATTTTAATAATCTGCTCTTTAAGCTGTTTGGAACTAATCTGTTGATTTGAAATCACAAAGAAAAAATGAGAGGTGCAACTATTTCAGCCAACATTCTATAACTGCCTCAGATGTAAATACTATATCATGTGCTTCTGTTTTTTCAGAACAGTCACTTCTGGAGATCAAAAACTGTATTACTATTCTCTTCCTCAAAGGGTTCCTTACAAGAAAGGGGGAAAAAAAAAATTAAAAAAAATGCCTGAACAAGATCCCTTCAAATATTTCTGAGTTGTTATAGTGAAGAATTGGGTTCTTTCTCATAATTTTTTGGAGATTACATAGTACATAGTTTTCCTGCAAATCTGTTGTACACCAAACTATGGAGAAGCAGTGTCAGCAAGAGTGATGGGTAGCTATCACTTAGATTTAACAAATTTCTCTTGAATCTTGTGCCTTCATTCAACTTGATTGTGAAGGAGTCTTGCAAAACTTTGTGATTGTATAGTTGTTTTTAAGCATGATCCTAGTAAAACTTCTTGGACGACCTTAGCTGTCTTCTGTATATGTATGTATATATCCATACATATATATGCAACCCCAATAATGCCATTGTGTAGTCTTTCTGGGTAGCTGGACTGAGAGCCTCGGCAGACTGTTTGGGTTTCTACTTAACACTGTGTTTCCACGCCGGGTCCCGCACTTCAGTCACAACCCTATGCAATGCCACAGGCTTGGGGAGAAGTGTCTGGAAAGCTGCCCAGCAGAAAGGGACCTGGGGGTGCTGGTGGACAGCCAGCTGAACGTTAGCCAGCAGTGTGCCCAGGTAGACAGGAAGGCCATTAGCCTTCTAGCCTATATCAAAACCAGTGTATCCAGCAGTAGAGAAGTGAACATGCCCCTGCACTCAGCACTGGTAAGGCCACAGCTTCAGTATTGTATTCAGTTCTGGGCCTGTCACCACAAGAAAGACACTGAGGTGCTGGAGCAAGTTCAGAGAAGGGCAACAAAGCTGGTAAAAGGTCTGGAGAAGATGAGGAGTGCCTGAGGGACCTGGGGTTATTTAGTCTGAGAAGTCTTAGAAGAGGAGGATGAGAGGAGACCTTATTGTTCTTTACAATAGCCTGAAGGGAGGTTATAGTGAGGTGGGTGTTGGTCTCTTCTCCCAGGTGATTGGTTATAGGACAAAAGGAAATGGGCTTAAGTTGCACCAGGAGAGGTTTAGGTTGGATATTAGGAAATTTTTTTTTTACTGAGAGAGTGGTGAAGCATTGGAACAGGCTACCCAGGGAGCTGGTGGAATCACCATCCCTGGAGGTGTTTAAAAATAACACCTAGATGTGGCACTTCAAGACATGGTTTAGTGTTCCTGATAATATTTAGTAGACAGTTGGACTTGATGATCTTGAAGGTCGTTTCCAACCTTAATGATTCTATATGGTGCATGCTTGCAACAGAACATTGTTTTAAATCAGACCATCAACTGGAGTCGCATAAGAATTACACTTAAGTCCAAATTTTCTTTTAGCAAGTTGTTTAACTTTTTTGCCCCCTAACAGTTATGTTGACCTAAGCCAATTTTCAATAGTTTGGAGAAGAAACAAGAGCGAGCACATAAAAAAAGAAAGGAGCAGGATGATTGCATACAAGCCCACACTTGAATTCTGTAGATACAATTTGTCTAAATTTGAGTATTATTGTCTTTTTATGTAGCCTGAGTCAGACTCCCGAGTTAATGGCGCCTCCCCCTGTGCTTCACCCCCGCACTCTGCCCTCAGCTACCCACTCGAGCAGGAAAAGAGCTCTCAGTTTCATCAGACAGGTGAGTGTTTTTGAGCAGGTGAAGTGCTGCATGGGTCTGTAGGTGACTACTGAATGGGTTTGTTGACATCTTTCTGAAAAGATTTGTAAATTAAAAGGAATAAGTCTTTGTGATGCTACTAGGAACAAGACTTGCTGGAGCTGTTGCTTCCCCACACTTGCAAACAGCTGCAGTATCATGAGAATCTGTGTGACTCTGAATTACAGATATCTGTCAACAGACTCTTTGGTCCCATACATTTTGAGCAAGCTGGGCAAATCCATCCTCACTGAAGGGTGAACCAGATTTCATTGGACTCAAATAGCCAATAGATGTTTGTTCTACAATACACACATGCACCAAAGTAATCTGTCAGATACAAGAACAAATGTCCAAAGCATGTAATCAAAGCTACCTGATGGCTGCTTTAAAAATCCCTGTGTATCCTCTGCTTATCCTGGTATTTTGGTGACCCCACCCCTCAAAGACTTCACATCTTTAGGAATTATTGAGTATTTAAGTGTACAGCTTCTGCACATGAGGGGACTTCTCTCTTGGAAGATTATTCATAATTCTCCAGTATCAGAACTCATTAACTCCACTGGAAAATAGTATAAATAACTAAAGAACATTGAATACTCAGAATTAGGGGAAAAAAAATAAAATATTATTCTCAAATTATCTAGTGCAATTTCCTCCCTGTTTTTGTTGTCAAGCTTTTGTGTTATAGATTAAGAAATTAATTCTGTTGAAAACAGAAAAAATATTTTCTTGCATACTGAAAAATTTTCATTCAGCTTTGACATGTTTTTGCTTTAATTTATCCAGAAAAGCATGGAACTTCTTTGAGTCTGATTTACTGCAATGGTAGATTTATGAGAGACACTGTCTAATAAATGCCAGGAGCAGAGCCAGCTGTATTCCCTAACTATTCCCTTGACTAATTTTAGGTGGCATTTTACAAAAAAATGTCAAGGAGGACTTTAACACCAGTGAATTTACAGGTGCATATTGAATAAAAACCATCTAAAAGAGAAATGTGGGGTTTTTTACAGAAAAAGAATGGTGTATTCGCTTTGAATGTTACCTTACAAATCAACTGAAAATGGAACAGAATTTTAATTGAGCAGCTACTGAGTATAATTCCCTCATCTTGTAAACCTTTTATTTATTTTAACTGTAAATTCTTACCTACTGCTCTTTCTTGGCAATTTTTTCTAGTTAAGCTCTAACAGAAGAGAAATGAGTTCTGCTGCAAATCAATAATGTAACTTTCACCTCCTCTCCCAAGGCTGCCAGTTGTCAATGATCGTTCCTGCACATTAACTTACAGAGGCTTTAGGAAGTGGTTTCTCTTCAAGTATAAAGGAGTATTTAACTGGAAGGTTGAATGAAAATGCTATTTGGAATGTTGTTGAGGTTTTTATAATTTATTTTTTTATTTTATTTTTTTCCTCTCCTCTCGTTACTAAATTCATTGCTCTTTTTTTGTTGTTATATCTGCAGATGACTTGTTAGTTCCACCTCATGATACCAACACAGATCTAACAGATGTTATGGAGCAAATCAACAGCACATTTCCAGCTTGCTGCTGTAAGTGTAGCAAAATATGTCTCTGAGTGTAATATTGAGTTTGAGGTCTTTTTTTTTGAAAGAGTAATTTCTATGGTATTGACTAGGAAAAAAATTCTCTGATGAGATTTCTTGCCAAGATATGCAAAGGTAGATAATTCTATTCTTTAGAGTTCCTCAACAGAGACACTTGTAAAGGTGGATAAACAAATGCTCTCATGTTTTAAGTGGAAGTGATTCACTACAAGAAAAGTCTATAGTTCCAAATGTAGTTTACAGCTGTGCCCACATAAAGGATGAGAGACCTGGAATACTGCTAGCTGCTGATCTAAACCTTATGTAGAACTTAAGTGAATCTAGATTCAGAAATTTGGAATTATGGTTTTCTAATAAACCTTGAAAAAAAGGCCATAGGCAACAAGAAGGACCATAGTCCAATCCTGACTGCCTGAACTAATTATTGAACTAATTATTAAACTAATCAACCACAGGAAATACCTGTTAACACAGAACGTAACACCTTTCCCTACTTAAATGCATTGCAAGCTGATGTATTATTCAGTGTCTGTTAGAGAGATCAAAAGAAAAAACTATTAGTTTCCTATGAATGGCTTGTATCAGTTGCTATACATTTCCAGTGATCCTGTTCCTTCCAGAATGTCACTGTGCTCACAGGAGTGAGCAGCTTTCTCTCTGTTTACACTGTATTTCATACAGTTTGTTGGTTCTAGCAGGGGGTTGAAATGGCAACTTTGTTATTCAGTGCATTTTTTTAAAAGACATAAGTATATATCTACATCTTCATCTATTTTTTGCATTAGGAAAACAGTAGTGAAAACATTGATATATTCTTAAAGTTCCAAAAATTATTTCAAATGAAATACACTAACGGTGGTCAGTTTTAAAAGGCACAAGTGAGTGGGAAGGTGTTTATGCCCAGTTCTTGGGAAGCATTGAGACTAAACTGTATTCTATTTCACAAACTCAGTGAACCCTGTTAAAATACTCCTTTTATTTCTTGCATGTATTTTGCTTAGCTGTGAAAACTGCATCATAGAAGATGCACTTTATACATTTTGAGAAAGCAAATTAGGGACCTGCAAAAAAAGATCTTGTTTCAGCTGTCCTTTGAGATTTTCAGTGAGTTCAATAGTTCAGAGCCCACTGCTTTGCAAATTAAGGATTTTATTCTAAGAAGCATCTCTTCTTGAAGTCAACAGTTAGTGGAGCTACTCAGCACAACTCAAGGGGCATGGGGGATGTATACAAATATGAAAATGCAACTGAAATATCAATTCTTGGTTTTGCAAATTCCTGTCTCACATATAGTGGGTATACAGCTACCTGGTCATTTGGCCCAAATGAATTTAAAGCAAATTGCTCTATGTCAGGACAAGCTTGATAATGATTCTCTGCAATCAAAAGAAATGGGAAAAGAAAATAAATCTAATATCCATGAAACAATACATTGAGTAGAGCAGGAAAGGACTGTGAGTGAAAAACATGGCCCCACATATTTTGATATTATGAAGTGTATCTGGCCATTTAAGATTAAAAAACCACACAGTTGCAAATTTCATGTGATTTTTCCCTTTGTCATTGACATGCTGCTGCAGAAATGAAACCAAACCAACATGCCACAATTAGTAGATACTACTTACCTTTGTTACTTAAGTCTTCAGTCATTCTGTAACATCTTGTATTTGGGATATTTAGGAGGAGTGGATTTTTTAACCATGTAAGATTTCACATACTGGTTTAGAAGTCTGCAATGAGGATTATTAGTCTGTCCTTCCCAACAGAATACATTAAACTCTTATGAGTTTTGTTAGGAAAGACCATGACAGACCAAGTCCATCATCTTTTCATATGGCTGTTTGAGATGGATCTCTCTTTCTGGACAACAGTTGTCTAACCTGTTCTGTAGAATTTCCAATGATGCAAACTCCATGGACTCACTCAATGTAAAAGCTGTATTCCTAATTTAGTGAAAAAGCATCCTTTTACTTTTTTTTTCTTCTTCATAAATGAATATGAAGGCTGCTCTAATAAACTTTAGCTTGGGTATAATTAGAAAAGGGTAAAAATATTATTTTTTAATCTCATCACTGCTGTCCTCTCCTACCTAGGCTACAGCTTTCATTAGGGAGTTATTAGCATCTGAGCCTTTTGTAGATTATTTTTATCCCATCCTAACTGTATAATAGATCCAGGTTTTTTATTTGCTGTATTTGTTTTTATAGGTTTCAGGTTATAATTCATCTTGAAATCAGTATTTCTACTTACTCCAAATATCCCTTATGAAGCCATTATTCATCTAGTAAGACCAGCATTGCTCTTAATGGTGGGGCTTTTGTTGTGGGCTTTTTTCTCCCCATATCCTTTGATTATGGATATAATGCCTCTTTTCCTTCCTTTTTTATGAGGTTGATCCTCAGAACTAGGCAGGTGTGCAATACTGTGCAGCAGTCTTGCATGTGCATCTAAGTGAGTTCCAGAACAGAGCATTTTGAACAGAGGATGTTATAATACATCACTCATAAGTCTATGTGGTCGCAAGTGGTGAAAAAAGAGCCATTCATATCATCTATATATTTATAATGCTATAAATTTGTTAGAAGTAATTTTGTGAAGATAGTTATGTATATACCATTAAAACACACTTCTAGTTATATATATATATTTATTTTTAAGATAAGAGTCTATGATCTTCTATAGTGCATATTTTGCTGATACTACCTTTGTTTTTAAACTGCCAAGATGCATAATCATGTAAATTTCTAAATTTATTTTGTTTTGTTTTGTTTTTCCATTTGCAGCAAGTTTCACTGGCAGACCAGAGGTATGAGTCATGTTTACATACTTGCATAGTCGTTGGGTACAAAGTAAAGCAAGTGGAAAAGTTCTGTTAAAGCATAGTGGCCAGGTTTTTTTCTGTATTTTTCCCTAGAGGTCTATTTGGGAAGCTAAACTGATGCAACCAGAAGGCTAGATTCTGGAATATCACAGTTAATAGAAAATTTCCTGCTAGTTTATGCATTACCAAAGGTACTATGGTGTGCAGTTCTGGGATGCCGACCAGATCCAATCAGCTTGAATCTATCAGGGCCAATTAGTTTCGAGCCAGCAACAGCTTGCAAGATCAAAGCTGGTTCTTGCAAAGACATCCATATGTCCTTGTGCCCTGCTGTCCATAGCTCCAGATTCAGGAGCTATGGGCTCCAGGGTGAAAGGATCAAGAGTCACACAGCATATCAGGGATTAGACTCAGCTGCCTTCTCCCAGTAGGCAACCACTTAACAAACCCAAAGCAGAAACTTGGCTACTTTCAGATTTCACAGAAGTGTGGAAAACAATCTGGTTTTTAAATAGTTGTAAATCTAACTAGTATGAATGATCACTTAAATTTCTGTTATAAGTAACAGAAATAGGTTGATATTAAAAACCACGTATGACAAATAAGGAATGACATAATTGTTAGTCATTGCAGATTTCATTGAAAGTTTCCTTGTTAAATAAGTTTTAAAGACTACCCCAAATTGCTGTGTGAGACTTCAGAAGAATTAAGTGGTCAGGAAAGAGTATTTAGTCACACAAATTGTTTCACCTTGCCCCATTAATCCACAGTTTGCAAGGTCAGACTTCCCAAAATTAGTATCTAGAAATTCAGAAATATTGCTCTGTAAACACTTAGTTGGCTTGCAATATTTGGGATAGTAGGATTGTCTTCCCAGACAGGAATTTCTGAAAAGAATGGGATGAATCATGCCCTGCATGAAGACTGAAACACAAAGTCTGAGTTAAATTAGAGAATTAAACTAATGTTTTTCAGAAATCCTTCCTCTAAGCAGGCACAGTGTTATCATTGAATAATTCTTATCTTCCCAAAAAAAAAACAATTTTTTTTTTTTTTTAATTTTTTTTTTCTTCAAATACAGGATGTTTCTGAAGTTGTCTTACTTCAAGTCTACCCTACCACACTTTGCTGTTCAGGAACAGAATACTGAAACAGGGACCTGGAAATAAGCTTCACATATGAAGGGGTGGAGTCTAAATCCAGACTCTGTATACTCTCCATTTATATCACTTAGGCTTCAGACAGGACAGTTGTTTACCTAATTTTTTTTTTTTTTTTTTCCTATGAGCAGAGAATGTGGAGAGTCTGAAAGTCATATTTACTGCTTTGTAGACTAACAATCTCTGGGCCTCACTCAACAAGAATTTTAAACACCAAAAAAAATTTACAGTGCAGTGTAGTAAAACTAGGTTTCTCTTCACTACATCTCAGTGATTGCTGAGTCTTGGCCAATACATGTAAATTTTAAAAATAGATTTGTAAAATGGCATCAGAGTCCTTAACTGAACCAAGCCTAGAGTAGTTAGACCTTTCTGTGCATGTTAATGTGCTACTGATGTGGTTATTTCTCATCCTGACAGGTAATGTGAAGTGTTCATTTAGACATCAACCAGTGCTTCCTGATGTGTAGTACAGCCCTTTTCTACAAACCACCAATCACAAGTTCCACTTCATCAGAAGGCTGCATGGGACCCTGGAACATGCTGTTCACTCTGGCTGCGTGTTCTACTTGAAACAGTAAAACACTGAATACCCAAAGACGAGGATGTTGTCTTTATAGTATTGGTTTTTTTTCTTCCTCCCTTTCTATGCAACTGTAAATTAATGAGCAGTGGAGTATTTGTCACTGATTTGTATAAATATACAGCCGCGGGAAAAGGGGCAGGGGCTTTGTATACGTTCTTTTTGATAATCGTAAAGAGAACTGCATAAGGAGTTTGGAGCAAAATGTTACATTTATACATTCCTTTCAGCTCTTTGCTTTTACATTGTAAAATACCCTTAGTTATATTCTCACACATTTAATATTCTGTACTGATTATTTATATGCTAACCATCTGACTACGCAGATTTCAGAATACCCCTGAGTTGTTTTCAGGATTGGAAGTTCCAATAATCTGCATTATTGTTACTGGTTAACAAAAATTGCCATTGGGTGCAAGCTACAGTATTTTAACTCCAATAAACAAGTTAAACTATCAGTTTGAGTCATAATCATCACTCTCATGCACCAAAATGGTATTTTTAATTTTCTTTTACTTATTTCCAGCCAACACTCTCCATTTGGAGGATTATTTTTTTAAGCCTTACTTTACTTTGGATCAGGAGATAGCTAATAAGAGGACTTAGATGATAGCTTAAGTTGTTTTTAGTAAGGTCTAAGTTAGTGTGATCTTTCCCAACTTTGTTCAGAGACAAAGCTTTGCTGTTCCCTGCTGTGCCAAACTTGCTTCAAGTTTTGGAATTTACAGTCCGTGAAGTAAAGCTCATTTATGAGATCCTCTTTTTTTTGTCTGCCTCTTGGAAATGAAGAGACAATTAGAAAGCCCTTTCCAATACTATTAGCCATGGAACATTTTCTTCAAAGCTGCAATGCACTTAGATATTACTATTTGGCATTGTAATCTTGTAACTCATCTTTATCTTTGGAATCATTTATTTATGTACTTTAAGTAGAGATAATTATGGGAAAGTTATGTCACTGATCAGCTGATCTTTAGTTTTAAAATTATCATAAGCAATTTTAATGCCTTCACAGAGTTTACAGTGATGCATGAACACTTGCTTTAATTTCAGAACATACCTTTAATTGGTAAAACTGCATGCAGTATATTTTATGTATAGTGGAGAGAAACTAAGCTGTTTTATTCGTAGTTATTACTGAAGAAAAAAAAAATCACAAAATTATATTGGAAGAGTTGTAAATTCTCTACTGCTACTGAAAAATGCTAGAAGACATTAAGACAGCAGGTCAGGAATTTCTAGTGTTTTGGTGAAGTGGTGCCAACTAGACTGTCCTGCACCTACAGTATTCACTCCTGGACTACTGCTGCTGCTCGAGAAGTGATTTGGGCACAGCATTGACCATGTTCTAGTATTGGCACCGGTGCCAGTTCTTTCTGAAACCTTTGGCAAACTATTTAACCACTCTGCCTCTGTTTTCCTATCTGTAAAATGGGGATGATAGTACCTCCCAAAGGTGTTGTAGGACTTCCTTAGTGTCTGAAAAGCTCTATATAAATGCTAAGTATTTATCCTGAGTGGATCAAAATTGTCAAGGTGGGAAGAGAAGATGCTGGCTCCTATAAATGCTTCATCTATTAAAAAAAAACAAAATCAAACCAACCAAACACTCACCCCCCCCCAAATAAAAAGTAGCATAGTTACTTTGAGAATAAAAAACCTCCACATTTTACAGAAGAGGAAAGCCATGACCACCTTTCTACCTCAGACCTATCTTCATGAGTAGTATTGGAAATAGCTTTATATTCTCTTCTCTGCAAACTACTTTGCTTTTATCAAGCTCCATCATTCTCTAGGCAAAGAATCCTTAAAAATACCCTCTACATAACTAAAAAAAGGTCTCAGTAGTGAATTTGGTGGCTTTTATTTTTGTTCTGAATATGAGGTTATGTATAAAGTTGTTTTTCCGCCTGTGTTTGTATGCATCCTTTATCCTCTGCTGCCAAGTAAATGCTGCTTCAAACACTACATTGTAACATCCTTCCTCTGAGACAATAATGAATAAAAGGAATATATTGCAGTAACATGAAAAAAATTATGGAGTTCTTTCAAGTTTTGTGGTTTTCAAGGATGACACTTCTCATTGCTAAATGCTGAAGATTTCATTCTGAAGAAGATGGATTTTAGCACAGGAGTGCTGTGGTAGTCCGTTTCTATGTGCTAGCATTTTTTGAGTGTGGTTTGCATTTATCTAAATGAGATTAAGCACTGTTTTCTCCCCATAAATCTGAGCTTATTTTCTCCAGTTCTCCATCTTTAGTGATTTAGTCTGGAATCCTTCTCAGTTTCATGGCAGATATTAAATTTGATCACTGAAGCAGACTGCTTTTATTTAAAAATGCTATATATACATATTACAAAACAGCAATAATGTATGAAGCCCTGTCCAATATTAGAACTGTAAATTAATCTTCAGTTTTTGATGGCCTTCAGTCAACATGCTCAGCCTGAAGTACAGCATTGGGTATTCAGTCAGGAAACATGTGCTTTGTAGCCCTACCACATGCTGATTTTAGGTATTTGCATAAAGCTAATGCAAATTGTGTTAATGACTGTGTCAGAATTACTGTGCTTAAAGGAGATGAAAAGTCCTCAACCCTAAAAATATGGTTTCCTTAACAGTAGGCACTGTTTTCATGTTTAGGATTTTTTTTCAAACAAATGTAAAACATAAGTGTCAAAGTAATGACACTTTCCTTCTGTAGGGAAGAAGAATTGGGGTTTTTTTTCACATGGCATTTAAGTGATTCAGCAGTTAACAAGGGATTTAGGCATAAAAATAACAATATATTGAGTCAAATTAAGTTCTGTATTTAGAACAAAAGTGTGTCAAAGAGGAGGAGACTGATGGTTAAGAATCTATTAAACACCAACATCTATCTTTTTTAAAAGTAAACATTTTAATTATATGTTTGTAGAGTTGACAGCAGCAGAAGTGGGGTATGGATCAGTACTAGGGCCTTTGAGAAGAATTTATGAAAGTGCTCAGATCTACAACTCACAACCTGTATACTCTGCTCACTAAGGTAACAGATTCCAGAGCTCTGTACACTGTCACTTGTGAGGAAGTTCCTCCCAGCTTAAAATCACACTCCAGTACTGTGCCATGAAGGTCCTTACTCTTGTCAGAGGTAACAGTTACCTCACCAGTTCATGTGGGGCTTTTCTCAAGGGGTCAGAGAAGGCCAGTGGCAGTTATGGCAAACTCCAGTCCTCAGTGCAAAATGCAAGGGTAAGTGCTCCCTCACTTCTCTGCACAACCTTTTCCTTTGAGCACCAACCAGACTCTTATGCTGTTATTTTGTTAGGCAAAATAAAGCCAACATGATACTTTTCAGAAGAATTGGGCTCCTCCACCAAAGAGGTCTCAGCCCAAAATGCACGAGTATCCATTTCACTGGGAGAGCCACCCTGCTGCGCCGCCCAGAATGGATAGGGTGCTTGATAGAATATTTGTTTACATTTTTATTGCAAAACCCCCTTGAGCTGAAACATTACTATCAGATCCATTCATTTTCTCAGAGAAGATGCAAGATTGATGCTGCTAATTAAAATCACAATGCAGAAGTTCCTCTAATATTAAGGCTTCATCTTCAGGGGAACTTCCACTATGAAACAACTTTTCTTGGGGGGTGGTGGTGGTATTGTTTCTTTTTAGACAAAGACAAGACTCCGCAGATGTTCAAATCTCAATAAATGAGATAGGGGGGCTGGTGTCTCATAATTTAACTAGGTCAGAGATACTGGGCCCAGACACAAAATGTCAGTATACACATGACAGTTACCATGTCCCAAGTCATGGCTTCTGTCCTCTCTTATATTATTTCTACAGCTGAAAAATGAGACAAAAATAAAAGGCTGAGTTTGTTCAAATTAAAAATATATTACTGTAATGGGCAAGCTTTGAGCTTTTTGGGCATGCAAAAGACCAAAATATTCTTTAAAAATGTTTACAGTACGAACTGCCCTTTTGAGAGAGTTGGCTCATTACATGTATATTTTGTTCTCTACTGTAGCACAAAGTTGCCCTAAGAAAAATCTTCCTGAACGTAAACATTTATACCGCTGCAAAACTGAGTACTGGATCCTGTCTACTGTCACATAGAACTGAAGATGTCATGCCATATGGCTGAGAATTCTGTTCTCACAACAGCAGCAACAAAACCAGTCTTACATATCCAGCGAAGGTGTAAATTAATAACAGCAGGGCATAAAAAAAACCACCCACCCAAAATCCAAACTTTTAGTGGAAAAAAAGAGCAGGAAGAGATCTGTTCTATTTTACAAGCAAAATATCTCTCAGTAATCATCAGCTATATGTTATGTTCCAAAAAATATGTTCCTCTGGTCTAAGGTGAAATCTTCCTTGGCTCATATGCCTTTGGGAGCCTATCTTCCGTCTTTAGTGGCACTTAAATTTTCATGATATGCCAGCAAAAATTACACTCTTTGCAACTTACATCTATGCATTAGAAAGAACAGCTGCATTCAAGTGCAGCAGCTGCCTTTGGAAGAGGCAGGTAGTGTTTTCATCAATTGCTTTTCTAAGCACCTCTGTCTGAGACACCAGCAGAGAAGCTGCCAGAAGTGGGCTGATTCAGCTCATTTCCCCTAAGCATCCTAGCACTGCAGTAAACTATTGCAGCCAACACAAAGAGATCTTTTAAGTTGAAAACTGCTCTGCGTTAATAGTCTTATGAAAAGTGATACACCAGGAGAGCTGAATAGAATTCCTAGGTGCCAGTCTTAAGTAGATACACAGGAAAAAAAAAAAAAAAAAAAACAATAACAATGTAACAAAACATAGATGTTACTTGTCCTATTATTGTCATCTCTGAAACATAGCATTTGCAGAACAACTACTCATGCTTTTTTTTAGTCAGTCTCTTTATACAGTCCTATGGCCCTTTGAAAATGTCTAGTTTTCTTCCCTCTAATAACTAATATCAACCTTGAAAAACTGTATATCAGAAATATTTATTTTCTATGTAAAGAGAGAGCACCTAGGGTAGCTAATGCAAAGGAAGATGTCTGCACTTTACAAATCTAATTTTAGGGATACATCCCACCTTGGTACTAAGGAAAAAAAAAAAAATATATATAAGAATTTTCTAGGTGATGATAAACCATAAAAAGTGACCTGATTATAAAAACAAAAACAAAAACAAACAAACAAACAAACAAAAAAACCAAAAAACAAACAAACAAAAAAAACCACCACCACAAAAAAGAAAACCACATAGCAGCATTTCAGCAACAATTCATCTGCATGTGATGGAATTCCCTTTGCCCCCACAGTAACCAATATCTCTTTGACTAGGATTTAAATTCTCTGAAAAATGAGGAAAAATTAGAGGAAGGGATAGCATCCCTTACTAACAGTTTATGTGTCTCATAACCTAGATTCAACAGAATTAGGAAAAAGGTCACATAAATGAGGAAGACTGATAATTCACATGAATTATATGTGGAAATAGGGAACCATTTGGTCAAATACAGTAAAATTTCTGAAACCCAGCCCAGGTGAAGTGGAAGCTCATATGACAAGGCAGAATATTTTGTATGTAATCCTGTAATTAAATTATTTGTTATTATTAAATTAAGAGAATTGACAGAAGATACAATAGTAACTGCCACTAATAATTCACATCACTGATTTAAATACAAACAGAAGTAGGGAAAGTTAACAGTTACCCAGATCCTTCTTCTTGAAGATCAGAGTGACACTTACTTTATTCTGGTCCTCAGGATCTTCCTCTGATTCCTATGACCTTCCAAAAATAACTGAGAATGGCCTTGCGATGACATCAACCAATTCGAACACTCATGGGTACATCCCATCTGATTCCATGGACTTACACATGTCCAGCTTAATCATTCCCTAATCTGATCCTTCCCCGCCAAGGAGAAGGACATCTCACTTGCTCCAGACTTATCCTCTGGTCTCAGGGACTTGGGCTTCCTGAAGGCCACTTTTACCAGTAAAGACCGAGATGAAGAAGGGATTCAATACCTGAGACTTTTCAAAGTCCTTTATGACCAGGTCCTCTTCAGGAGTGGGCCACTGTTTTACCCAGTCTACCTTTTGCTGCTGATGTACTTGGCAAAGCCCTTCTTGTTGCCTTTCATATCTCTCACTAGGCTTTGGCTTTCCTAACCATATCCCTGAATAACTGGGGGGTATCTCTATATTCTTCCTGGTCCCTGAGTAAACGAAGGTCTGCTTTCCTGAACCCCAGGGATGTGATCCTGCTTTTTGCCTTGCTCTTTTCTCTTGGGGTCCTGAGCTTTACTATCATTGCAATTATGGCAGCCCCTAAACTTCACATTGCTTACCTGTTCTTCTTTCTTTCTGAGTAGGAGGTCCAACGGGATCTCTCCCCTCACCAGCTCCTCGATGTTAGAAAACTGTCCTCAGTGCACTCCAAGAATTTTTCCCTCAACAGTTAGCGTAACTCTGAGCCAATGTGCCATCTTGCACAATGCCCTGAACAAATCTTTTGCCAAGAGAAGTATTGACAGATGGGTAGGGAGGGGACCTTTTAAACACAGATGCTTTGATTTTGTTTATTACCTCTGAAAGTATTCTGTTGAACAGTTGCGAGGAGTCTAATGAATGGCTATGACGCACAGACAGGCATACAGGAAGAAAAACTGTCCAGATGTATTTCTGCCTCTCCAGTCCCAGCAGCCCCTCTGGAATGGAAAGCATAGCTCTGACCTACTTGCTTTCAGCAGGCTGCAATTATAGTGCCTATCAATTTTCTATAAAAATACAGATGCGAACAAATGGAAAACCTGAGTGCCTGAAACATGAGCAGAATAAGAATGTCATTTCATCCCCTAAATTCCAGTTCCTGTAAAGGTGATGCTTGCAGGCTGAAAAGTAAAACTAGTTGAATGGCAGTAAAACAGCAAAATAACACCTGATTTTATTATGAAATATGAGCCAGGCTTTGTACACAAACAAGATATACCATAGTCTCCATCTGTCCGCTGCCTACACTTGCACTTTTTACTCCCCAAAAAGTCTGCTTGCTTGCTGAGGAAGGAAAATTAATGATAGCTTTAGTGAAAGAGAGTTCTTTTTGAACTCTACTTTGGTTTCTCACATTGCATCTTGTCAGTGACAAGGGGCTGAGCCAGGTGTCTAAAGCTGGACAAAGCATTCCAACCCCAGTCTCATCAAATAAAAGGGAACAGTCACTCCCCCTGAATCTCTAACAGTAGCTATCCATCACCTGATAGATGAGGCTGCTGACTTTCAGATTAAGCCACTTAATATAGACCTTGGTAGCATTTGGCAAAGAAATTATTCTGATAACTAATTGCATTCTTGTTATTGGAGACACTTTGGTTCTGTTTTCCTACATATCACAGTACCTGGAGCATTATTTAGAAAGATGGGGTTAAGAGAGAAGTATTTTCTGAAATGCCACTCTCATTTATCTGCTTATCTTCTAGACTTCTTGTCCCAGACAGATTCACGTATGTGGTTTTGGTTGGCTTCTTCCATTCCCATGTTCTGAGTTCGTCAGCATTTGAACAAAAAAACCCCAACCCAAACCACATCTAGCTTTTTACTTAAAAATTCTGTAAGCTTGTTGATGTCGTTACTCACTATATTATTTATGACATCTGCTGTGCCTTATAAATTACTACCAAGTGGACAAAACTGGTACACTTCTCATTTCTTTGCCCAAAGCAATGCTCCCATTGGGAAGCTTCTTGGAAAGTTTAACTTATACTATTCATAAAGTTGTTATTTTAATGGCATTACAAACAACTAAGTTACATTTCTTAAAGGCTGATTACAAGCACTCTCAAATGAGATCTCTTCATGACAGCGTTGGTTTTAGGGCTCTTTATGGTTCAATATAAACCAGACCAAGAGGCGTATTCACACCTGTCAAAGCTCTCTGAAAAATACATTAGCATACATACTGCAGTTTAAGCCTGTCACTTTTGCCTGCAGTTGCTGCATTTACTGCTTAGTTTTTAACCCAGTTGCAAAGGAAAGAAGTGATAAATTAGGATTATAGCACATCTGTTTCAGAGAGATTGGATAAAACATGGCAGTTTAGTTAATGTAGTAAACAGCTTAAATGGTGAAAGTGCTTTTTTTCTTAATATATTGTCCTAGTTTGAGTGAGAACAGAACTAAATCTGTTCAGTGATTTTACTTTTTAGTTCAGTTCTTCAAAGTAACTTCACTGAAGTTAGCAGCCTGTTTTCACAGGCAGTGTCTGCTACTGGCAGTGATAACACCCTGTGTTTAGAGTTACTACCAAGGACTGGTGTGCAGACCAAGGCCACTGCTGGATCTTGT
>JANIJG010010662.1:100544-119188 GCA_024611175.1 Megaceryle torquata | reverse complement strand
ATCCCAATTGGTGTGTTCCTGAATCTGGTACCAGAATCCAGCTCCTGAACACAGCTCCCATCTGCTGTGGGGCCCAGTCTGGGACTGTCTCCTGGTGCCTGCTCCAGAGCATCAGTGGTGATAGTGATATAATTACCATCAGGGGGTTGGGTTCAATACTGCTTTTGTATATATTTGTACATATTCCATTTTTATTATTTTCATTAAATCTGTTCTAGTTTCCTTTTCTAATCACTAAGTCTCTCTCTTCCCCTTTAGGGAGGGAGGGGGGTTAACAGAGAGTGTCTGTTATAGGTCTAAGGGGCTACCCTGACCCTAAACCGTGACACATTTATTGGTGCCTAACATGGGGCATGATCAGAACTCTGATAGATTGTCCGAATGGTTCAAATTCCCATTCACTCACTTGAGAGAGTACCACCTTTTTTCCTGAGCATCTTTAAAAATTGGAAACTAAACCAGACTGCCTAAATGATGTCGTTTCCAAGAGCAGTGTCGGTTCGTGTCTTTTTAGCATTTCTTTCTGAGTTAAATGCTGTACTCTTCCCTTACATGCTGTATGGGTTATGTTATTGTTTGCTTGTTCTCACTGTTTATCTGAAAGCTCTTGGTTTTGGGTGCTGGGCAAAAGCTGCTGCTTGAATAGCTGATATGGACACATGCTTAAGAAAATGAGTTGGTTTTTTTTTTTCTAGTTTCAAATAGTAGTAGTTTTATCTATCTTTCTCAAACAAGATGTACCTAGTAAAAGAATTAGATTAAGTGGTGTGATTAAAACCAAGATATTCCACACCCATCTACCCTCCCCTCCTAGACTGCCAGAAGAGAGAAGACAAAATCAGAAATATTAATACTATAGTGAATCAGATCTTAAAGTTTAATCCTGTGAGACTACCCTTCTGGTAAGAATTGCTTCAAGAAGCCATAGATGAATAGATTATTCCAGTTATTTCATATATATGCTGGAGACTACTGTCTATAACAGGTCAGGGTTATGCCAATGAGAGTTTAACAAACTTATTTTATTTTATCATAGTAAAATCACAGGTGGCTCCTAAGCCAGCTACTTTGGCATCTCCATGAAGCTCACTCCCCATCATGGACAGTCTCTCCTCACAGGAGGGGCACCACCAGCCTCTCAAGGCTCACACTCCATCAGCCACTCACAGACCTTGTCCTCCCCACAAAGGGGCAAGGCAGAGAAGGGGGATATCCCCATTTGGGCTCCCCCAGCCCCAATCCAGGATCACTTAATATTCTTTTTTGGCAATACTTAAAAAGCAGAGCTGTGTTTACCTGCTGGGTGTTAGCAGTATAATGTAGGTAATTAAGTAATAATCACCTTAGAAATGTGTCTTTATCTTAAAGCAGCAGAAAGAACAGAGATGGAAGGTTGTGGCAATTACCTCCTCCTTTAGCTCCAGGCAGCCAAGCACCAAATACGCATTCCTATCAAAGTCAGTAATAATTTGGCCAATTACCTATTCCCTCATCCCTATTGAAGTTTCTGGATTGAAGATTATAAACATTTATGTTTAGCCTTTAGATTAGTATTTGGAGTGCTGTATAGGAACTGACTCCAGATTAATTTTTTTTTTTCCCCCTCAGTTACTACTTGATGTCAATGCAATCTGTACTCGACCTCTGTGAGTGGGGGGACGTGTAAGAAACACTATTTTTTTGTACTATCATAAACCATAATTTATACATATAAGAACAGGGTCTGTCATGGGCTGAATTGCCCTTTCAGTTCCCAAAAATGTCTTTATTTGACAGAGTTGGGTAGACAACTTTAATATAAGTGTTAGCATAGCATCTTGATAAACTACTCTAGAATTACAGTAAGGCATTTCAATGTGCATTGAAGAAGATTTTTTTTCAGGATGTTTCCTTACTGCTATCCTCCTTCTCCCCAAAGAAGTGTTTTGGGAATAGGCAGGCATCTCTCTCTACCTCCTCACTCCCTTCATGTGCATTCTCAGCCTGTGCCTGAAACAACTCCCTCCTTCCCCCTGGTATTTCACCAGGGCTGTATTATACTGCACATACTTTTAGTAAGGCTCAAGGACTCACAAACCCACTCTCTCACTGTGACATATTCAGCAGGCTTAAGCAGATTTAAAAGTAATGCGGGTGCAAAGGTGTTGGTGAAAGCCAAATTTCAGGAAAATTAGGTTGTCAGTGAATAATTAAGGATGCTGTAGGCCAGATTTTTGCCTTTGTTGTTGGTAGCACACAAGAAAATAACATAATTTCTAAACTCAATCTGTTTGGATTTTTGTTGTTGTGTTTGGTTGGTTTGGGGTTTTTTGTTTGTTTTGGTTTTGTGTTGGTTTGTTTGTTTTTACCTTTTTTTTTTTTTTAATAAGTAAATCAAGCAATTCTGATATGGAATCAGAGAGACAGAGTTCTTGGAGATGCTCTTTTTACAAGGACTCTAAAAAGCAGAGCTACACTCTAGCTGTGAATCGGGGCTATTACTTTACAGGCATTAAGAACTGCCTTCTGTGGCTGCCAATTTCCCGTAACCTGCTGGCCTGGACATCATAATGATGAGTTAATGTCTGAGGTATTTACTTCTCAACTACAAACCTTTACATACAAATATTAATAAATAAATAAAAGCACCAAGAACTATACAAAATTACATAAGCTCTGTAGGGCCCAGAGTATAAAACTGCCAAAACCTGTCTAAACCTAAGCCAGAAGGTAGCCTGCATCTAAAAATTAAGACTCATTACTTTAAATTCTGATTTTGGGCCTAAACAAGAGTTTCTCAGAATAGCCATGAATAGGCAGACATCTCATATTTGAGCTTCTGGTGGCCAACAACCATTCCTCAATTTATCTCATTTGTAGGTTGGACTCCATAAGCACTTGAAGATACTTGACATCATATCTGAGCCTTTAGAAAAACAACCCCCTTCCTTGGCACAGGCACATCTAACTCAATAGCCAACAGGAGTCAAAGGACCTTTTTTGTTTGGTTTCTCAAGCAATTCAGGTACTGAAGCACTCTTAAAGGGGACAGCTCAGGTTTTGCTCCATTTTCCACCCAGAGGACTTAATCCCACCTATATTTCATATATGCATTTCATAGCCATGCTGTATTTTCCTCAACAGGACTTCATATGACAATATTGACATGTTTGTATAAGGCAGGGGGAGCCTAAACAACATAATACTAATGCTGCTTCTGGCTTGCTTTATCCCTCCAGCTTTTTACACACCTTACTCTATCTTCAGTATAAACACTGTACTGTGTCTGTAAATGTTTAGACCTGTTAATGATTCCCTTTTGTTTATTGGTAGTGCATGCATACCTCTGACTGTTGGTGTTCTCCCTGAAATTGGTGGTACTTAAAAACTTTTCTGTTAAGGAATTTATCTCAGAAGCTTTATATTTCCACTTTTTCCCTCTTATGCTGCAAATACTAAAGGATGGGAGGATGACATTCATGATAGCCTCTATCTGCAAGATATTTTAGTCTTATCACAAGGACATACTGCAGTCCAGGGTTAGTAATTTATGTCAAAGTATTTACAGGATATTTAATGGGTAAGAACTTAATCACTCTGCAAGCAGCTAGGCAGAGGCTTAACTAGGTAATTAAAAAAAATGCAAAGACAAACATTTAAAATAGACTTTAGTTTAGCACAATTTTCTACTAGCCTACCCACTGTAACAAACTCCTTTATGCCATTAAGTGTATATATATATATGTAAATGCCATCTACATTTAAATGACCAAACAATCCTCACTATAAACATCAACAACTGTCAGGGTGTTCCCCTAACAGAAACAGCTTCTGAGAGGAAAGAAATCATTTTATTTTGATTCAAAGGTCAGAGTTTCCAAGCTCTCTTGCTTTCTAACACTCCACACTGAAGTGGGAGGCTAGCTGCTGCTGGGCAAGGATTCCAAGATAAACTTAATAACAATGTAGTGTTATTAAGCAGGTATTTATTGTGGCACTGGATGCACAGGGGATCACTCCTGTTTAATCTCCATCCTTGGTGATATTTAAAAACCATCTGGCACCATCCTGTGTAACTGTCTCTGGGTGATTCTGCTTGGGCAGGGGGAGACTGGAAAAGATGACCTCCAGAGGTTCAACCTCAACCACTCTGTGAGGCTGTGAAAGTGTCTTAAGATTAAAAAACTCCCTATTTAGACTATCAGAAGGTTTTATGCTACAAATAAGCCTTTGTACCCAGTTAAAAGGTAATGAAGTATGAAATCACATTGATCACTGAAGTGCTTCCTCAAAACAGAATCACAGAATTGTCACAGTTGGAAAAGACCTCTAAGATCACCACAACCAGCCATCAACCCAAATCCCTCCTCAGCAACCCCCTCCCAAACAAAAAAAAACAAACTCCCACAAACAAAAAAAAAGCCCCAAACAAACAAACAAACACACCACCTCACCATCCCACTAAAGCATGTCCTGAAGTGCCTCATCTACTCATTTTTTGAACACCTCTACGGATGTTGACTCCACCACCTCCCTGGGCAGCCCATTCCAGCACCTGACTACTCTTTCACTAAAGAAATTATTCCCAATATCTAACATAAACGTCCCCTGGTGCAACTTCAGGCCATCTCCACTACTCCTGTTATTATTGACTTGAGAGAAGAGGCTGCACCCACCTCACTACAACCTCCTTTCAGGTAGTTGTAGGGAGCCATAAGGTCTCCCTGAGCCTCTTCTCCAAACAAAACAATCCAAATTCCCTCAGCCACTCCTCATAGGACTTGTTCTCCAGACCCTTCACCAGCATGGTTGCCCTTGTCTGAACTTGCTCCAGCACCTCAATGTTTTTCTTGTGGTGATGGGCCCAGAACTGAACACAATATTCAAGGTGTGGCCTCACCAGTGCTGAGTACAGGGGTACAATCACTTCTCTCCTGCTGGCCACACTATTTCTGATACAGGCCAGGATGCCTTTGGCCATCTTGGCCACCCTGCTAGCTCACATTCAGCTAGGTGTTGACCAGCACCCCCAGGTCCTTTTCTATCAGGCAGCTTTCCAGCCGCTCTTCCCCAAGCCTGTAGCGTTGCCTGGGGTTGTTGTGACTGAAATGCAGGACCTGGCACTTGGCCTTGTTAAATCTCACACCATTGGCCTCGGCCCATCAATTGAGCCTATCCAGATCCTTCTGCAGACCCTTCCTACGTCAAGCAGATTGTCACGCTCGCCCAACTTGGTGTTATCTGGAAACTTGCTGAGGAAGCATTGAATCCCCTCATCTAGATCACTGATAAAGACATTGGACAAAACTGAGCCCCGAGGAATACCACTGGTGCCTGGCCACCAACTAGTGCCAGAACAGAGGCAGCCCTTTCTCCAGTTATTCGAACGATTGTACCAACTTTCTAATGCATATTCTTCTTTTCCCCCATCTGGCTTCATAATGGAGGAAACACAGCAGCTTTGACTTTTTCACCAGAGAGGAATACCTTAAACATCAATATATGGTGGAAGGGTGGCATAACTCAAAAGTGTTGGTTGTCAAAGTTAAAATTGCTGGTATAATTTTCACATACCTATTTGTATTTGGTATGGAGCTCTTAACTCAGATTTATTTTTACCTTCATACTTGAAAGGTGCACCGATAAACAACCAAAGGCACACTGTCACGCTCCTTAATTTCACCATTAACAACAGTGAGGCAGACTTCCAGCCACCTCTACCTCAACCATTTTAGGTGGAGTAATGGTACAACTATAAGTGAACCCAGTCACTCCTCAGGAAGCCATTCGGGAGTACATAAGAGGGTTGATAATATTTAAAAAAAAGCTAAAATGCTTTCAGATTTTGAGAAAATCTTTATAAACAATATAATAAAAATTGTAAAACCAGAATTAACATCCCAATTCCTACTACAATCTATACATTATCAATTTTGGTCTCAGTATTAAACTGATTGACATAAACCATGCTAATAAAGAATTAAAGAAATATTATTTTTTAGTCTAGCACCTGCCTCAGGCAGTTTAGTTTCCAGAAAGCTAAGTGTCATGTGAGATGCTCCTTTGTGGAAGGGAAGCAAGCAAAAGCTAGGTGCAAAGGAACCAATACAATCTTCTGCTTTGGACCTGAAAGCAGCAGCATCAAGGCAAAATCCCAGGGAAGCCAACTGTATTGTACAATGACCAGCTGCACAAAATTTACTGATCTGGACTCCACAGCATCAAACAGATGTTACTTCCTTTGCACATATCCCTCAGAGGCCCCGACAGGACTTACCATACTATCTCCAGTGTGTGACCAAGAAGCAGCTTAAAACCTGCCTTTCATTGAAGCAGCAAGGAGATAATTACAGCAACATGCACACAGAGCTGGTATTTTCTAAAGGTGTTACAAATCAAATTATTCCATTTTAAGTCCAAGCACCCCTACAGTTCCTCCTACTCCTCTCTCTGCCCAACAGCAAGCCAAGTCTTTCAAATCCACTCAATAAAAAAAAATGCTGAGAAAAGATCTATCAGGTTGCACTTCTGCTTTGCTTGTGGGAAACTCAGTATCAGCTTAACCTCACAGGTTGCCAACTGTGAGCTCCAACTCATTTAAACAGAGAAAGATACCAAATTTGTAAAAGATTCAACAGAAAAGGCAACTGAATTAATTTTAGCATGAACCGGGCAGCTTCACTGAAATACCTGTACTGCAAATTTCCACATCTGAAATGGAAAGGAGCCAAACCCCGGAACTCTTTGACCATTAGGAGAGGTTTAAGAGCAACCAGACCCAATTGCTACAGTACTGTAGGTTAAAGTCAGAGACAGTCTTCTGGCTCACATACCATTAAAAGTTCACAGCTATGAGTACTCCCAGGTGGCTTCAGTTTGAAGAATGTCAGACTCAAAGAAAGGGAGCTATTCTTATCAACTCCTTATTTCAAGCCAGATGATTATTTTATTTTTAGAGAAAAATGTAATATTCCTAGAATATGTGATTTGCTATCAAATCCCAACTTCTATTTATAAATGTAATGTGATTTGATCTTGGTAGAGAATATTTATTTTGTTTCTATTAACGGTAGAGCCTGGAGGGAATCAGCTTTTGCTGAGAAGCAGTAGATAATCTCTAGAAGCCCCAGTGATACAGCATCTACTTCTGTAACTTTACCCTATAAGAGGCCAGACAGCTATCAAAAACAGGGCATCTTAGCCCTCTGATAGTGAGCTTTATAAATCATTAGTGCTGACATCTGAAGCTTCAAAGGACCCAAAACCATAGTGACAAACAACATGAATTTAGTGCAGTTGAAGCAGATTATTTTCAGCTTTAACTCTAGTGTTTTAGATAAGAGACATATCAGCAGACACAGCTTCTTTACATGAAGATAAAGGGAGGAATCATTACCAAACATAGACAACTGATCTTCCAGCCACGCACTCCGGTCCCAATGCCGTTCTCCTCCCAGCACAGGCTGCTTTCCTCTGCCTTCCCCAGCCCCTCAGGTCCTGAGACTATCATCCCTCCCACCCCATATCAAAGCCCATTTTACCATCAGTTCTATCCTCACAAAGAGCTGCTTACACACAAACCAGGACAAACCTCAGAGCAAAGAAATAGCTAAATGAGCCAGCAAGGGGCTAATTGCTGCTTCATGAGGCAGAGCTGGGTGGGGGTTGAGTTTTTGCAGCTGAGGTTCAGGCCAGCTGCCTTCACTCTGGCACAGGTCTGTGTAGGGCTTGTATGAATCATGGCTGCTCTTGTTTGTTCACTATCTTTGCTCTTCCCTACCAGATTTTTGTTTCCTGTGTTTGCTGGTACAGCTTCGTTGTTTTGTAGGGGAAGTGAGAAGTTGGTGGCTGAGCTGCATGGTTAAAGGTGGATCCCTTCATTGCCTACAGCAGATGTGAGGTATATGATATCAGCTCTGTTTTGATGTCTGGAAAACTTATCTGGGCTCAAAAGTCACATTAGAGCCTGCCTTAGACAAAGCAAGCCTTCTGCCTTTCTCAGCAAGTGTGATTTTTCTACCACACAGGCACTGCAATGTCCCTGAGACACATGTTGAGGGCTCCTGAGCACTGATGCTTATGATAATACTGCTTCAGCTGGTCAGAGCTGACCCTAACTTTTCAGAAGTTTGGTGCTAGATTTGATTATCTTGTATTTTATCTGTGATCTTTATTCCCCCAAGTGTTTCTTAAACATGCTCTGATGATAAGGGTAGAAGTTAGCACTGAAGATAAAAGGATTTTCTCTCATGGATTATAAATTCACTTCAGCAAATCTAAGTTCCACTGTTTTAGATTCATTGAATGTAGTCCAATCAAGTCAAAATTATTACCTTGGGGATATGAATGATACATATATAATAAAGATACCATTTCATTTACCAGTTGAAGTTTATAAATATAAATTGTATATTTTTGTTTGTGAGGAGATTAATAAAAAATAGATATAAACTGAAACAAATTCCAAGAAAATGTTTGCCACATCTATAATCATGTAGGCTATCTATGACAAACATTGCAGAAAAATATTTGTATTACAGTATTTTCACATTCCACTTGTAGGGATTGTTTAGTGGTTTGGGTTTTTTTCACTCTTCCTTGAGGGATAGCACCAGGCCAGCAGAGCCTCAAATGTGGCAAAATCACTACAAAAGTGTCCTGAGCTGGGAAAAGCTATTATATGAACCATTATAAGCACTGGTTTAATCTTTTTAAAAGCTCTGAGATTTGTATGTTTGTTTGTTTGTTACAATCTGTTACGTGTTGTACAAAAACCCAAGAGCCATAAGTGTGTGTGATGAATCAAATAAGGCCCACCAGGCTCTCTCGGTCTGAGTGATAACTGGACAAAGGAACCTGGAGTGTGTTATTCAGGTCACTCCAGTGCTGGAAGTATGTACTAGAACTTAGGAAAAACCCACATCTTCCAAGGCAGTAGATAAACATTGGCATTGGAGATGCATCCCTTTGCGAGGTATAACCAGCTGTTCCATGTTTACCAGCTGCCTTGATGTGTTCATGGGAAGGCACTGGGTATAATACCTGTTTCTGCAAAAGACATAAAGCAAAGTTTAGAAATGAGTACCACTCTATGCTCCATTCTGTAGGTAAAGACTTGTAATTTTCTATAAATTCTTTTTTCCTCAACTTGAAAAAAACCCCCACAACTCAAAATGTATGGATGGGATTATTGTTCTGTATTGATGATACATATGGGTAAGATTAGGTCAGCCTCTTTATTTATGAACCCTGTTATTCACAGATTTCCAAAATAGGTGTAATAGATATTTGTCCTAGATATTGTATTAGGTACCATTCAGAAACTTGAGTAGAAAAACTCAGATGGGAGATATTTATTAGTTAAAAGAGAACGAACAAAAATAATGATTTATGTTTCAAGTTGCATTTGGTGAACATTCCTTATCTTCTGCTCTCTTGGTTATTCACTGTGTTTGAGCAATGTATTCTTACTCATGTTTCATCCTGAACTCTTGAATCTGTGAACCTGTTGATGCCTAAAATGCTCTGCTTTAGAAATACTACATTTAGCAAGCAGGTGGTGCAAGGACTTATGCTTAAGTTTTGTAGTTAAAATGAGAAATTCCTGATTGGTGAGTGTGGATGTGTAATCCGTACAAGAGCAGGGAGCAAGGAGACCTGTTTTGTACTTGAAAGCAGTTTATGTCTTCCTTGCTCAGGTCAAAGCACTGTTTGGAGCTTTGGTATTTAAAATAGCTGTGATGGCATACAACCATGGTTCATGCCATGAGGTCCATGACCTCAAGTCTGTAGCCAGAAGGCCAAGTCTGAGGAAAGCAAAGTCATAATACAGGAACCTAGCAATGGGAAAGGAACCTGTACACATGCTGAGCAGGCAGTGACATCTCAAGAGTCAAAAGTAAACCCCAAAGAACCAAAGTGTAGTAGAGGCTGTGCAAGAGAAGCCATTAAAAAGATGCTTTCTGCAGCCAGATCTTCAGTTCCAATGCTGGCAAAAACAACGGTTCCCCACTGGCACCAAAGCGATGATCTGTTAGTTAGTCACATTCTGATCTCAGAGGTCCCAGCACCACTGCTCCTTGTTTTCACAGTGCCTGCTGTGCCCAGGCAAGCATACTACTTCTCTGCCAGGCTCTGGGAGTGAAGTGAGAGGAAGGTCACCTCTTGTATTCCCTTAACTCAGTAGTACAAAAATGCCAGAGGGCAGCAATTAGTCACACTGCCAGCAGAAGTCAGCTGGGTTTCAGTATTCAATGCATTGCATTTTTATTTTATTTTTTTCTTTTAATTCTTTTTTTACCCTTATGAGTACAGGCAAATGTCCCATGATAATTTTAAAAATGACTTTGAAGTCTGCAAGCTCTGTGCACCCCTTTCTGCAAAGCCTTACCATGCAAGGAGGTATCAGAAAAATGGCACACACTCAAAGTAACAGGGAAAGCAATAACTGCATGATACCTGGAGTCCTCAAGTGCTTCTGTTATATTGCTAGCATTGCCTCCCCTGGGAAGGCAGATGTGATACTCTCTGATGCAACCCAAACATTAGCTAGCCATATCAGAATTTTCCTATGATTTTATGATAAACGTGTACACATGTGAATAAATGGTTCTGGTTTTGACTGGCTCTAATTAGTAATAGTAATTGAAGTCCTGGGACCACAAGTAATCTTTAAAATATGAGTTGTGCTTACTTACTGAGCATCAGAGCTATCCTACTGGGAGAATCTGTGTCTTCATTTGACTCCCTGATGATACATAACAGGTACTCTGCGTACTCGAGATGCTTGCCAACCCATGTCAATAATCTGTCATAAACAGGATAAAAGTACTGCTGTTTCTGCAATAAAATGAGCAAAAGAGTAGTAGCATTTTGAGCAAATATTTGTCTATAATGGCTTGTTACTCTTAGTTTTTGGTTTTCAGATACTGTCGTTAGGTAGTGGAGAATTTTCAGCTCTCCTTTGGAAAACGTTTTTCCGTTCCTGAGGAACATTTTGCTGTGAAGCTGTACAAATATTTATGAAGTATCAGTAATAGCTCTGCTGATGCTAACAGGATTGTTAGAGTGCTGCTGTGCAGGCCAGTCAATTCCCTCTTCTACATATTTTTATACTACTGGAAGGGCAAATTATAATACAAATAAATGGTGTCACACTTTGGCTGGCCCAAGTAGTGAAACTGATGGTATAGAATGAGAAAATGTCTTAAAAATCAGATATAGCTGAGGGTTATCATGTCTGTCAATTACTCTGTAGTTCTACAGGAGGTACTGTTATGCATAAGGGCAATAGCCATGAGGAGTGGGATGAATGAGTAGAATGTGAGCTATAAAAATGAGTTCAAGCCATTATTGTTTCTGTGTCAGGTGAAGTAGTAGAGTCTGATGATCCACAAGGTTGATGCAAATTAACACTTGGACATGATAAGGCTCTGAATTCTGGGTTTCTAAAACAGAGACTACAAATTAGATTTACAGGTAAATATAACTGTGTTTCTTTACATAGTGTTCTCTTAGAGATTATTTTAACTGAACATGATAGCTACAGAAGACTTGTATAACTATCAAAAAAATATAAATTAAAAAATCAATTGTTCTTAAAGCAAGTCAGATGTGAAAAATATCCAATGTAAGCTTAATTTCAGACAATTTTGTTCCAATTACTGGCATGTATTTAGAAAATATCTCCTTAAATTAGAATTGCTTTAGCCTCTTAGTTTGACTCCAAAATGTTTTCCATCATAGCTTCTTTTCATATTGGTTGGTAAATTAACACAAGCTGTAACTGAGATAATAGTGCAAAGTGATGAAATCAAAAGAATTAAAATCTTAGAGTTGAACATGCAGGGTTTACTGAATTTTGAAGCTTGCTTTTAGCATGTCTGGCGTCAATGATTGACCCTGTTCTCATGTCATGGAGGGTTTTAGGAGCAGATCTGAGGCAGGGGCCCTGAGACTCTATCATGGAACACACCTAAATTTGCAGTACAGAGGTGCAGGACACACTGAACTGTGTCCCCAGGAATGTGCCATAACCACCAACAAGCAGACAGAAGAAGTGTGGCTTTAGTGACAGTTCACCAGCACGTATTTGCTGTTCCTACACGTCACCGCCTGTGTTGCCATAACCAATGCACAGCCTGTGGAGAGCCAGGGAGGGACACATCTGCAGCTTGGGCTGTTGCCAGGTGGCAGGAAGACTGGCATTGGCTGTGCGGGATCCCAGCAGGGCTGTGTGGCTTCCCATGCCATGTCCACTTTCTGCTTGATGATATGAGATGCTGTCCTGGGGAGAGCAGCTGAGGCAATCAGGACTTTTATTGTGGGGTGGGGGGACACAGGGGATTTCGGTTCTTTCGGTTGCTTGGGGTTTTATTTGCAAAATGAATTATATTTATGAAAGTTTTGGTATGCCTGTTAGTTTTCTTCTCCTGAACATAGAGAGGGAGCATCTCTCTAAGATACAAAGAAGATATTTACTTGATAAAAACAGATTAAGTCAGAAACTTGGAATAGGCAGTTTGCTGGATACCACAGTACTGTGTGCTGAAGGATCTTACAGAGAAACTCAAGGAAAAGTGGATAGGGTAGTTCTGCAATTTCTTCTATCATTGATATTCATATGGACTGATAGGATTTTATATTAGTTTTTGTTACAGTACCTCACATTGCTGATTATTTTTGTAACATGCAGATAATTCCACTTCTTACGACAGTATGATCTTCTTTCAGCCCATAGATACATTAGATATGAAACTTAGAACACCTGTTTTTACCTTTTATTCACCTGACATCACATATGGTGGAGGTGTCTAGGAAGCAGCTCCCACTTCTTGCTGCATATGAGAACATTGTTGTTACTGCAGCACTGGGGAAGAGATCCAGTTTTGGGATCTTGCTCTGGCCCCCAAGTTCAATAAAACCAATTTGATCACTTCCCTAGTCCTGCTGACCACACTATTTCTGATACAAGCCAGAATGCTGTTGGCATTCTTGGCAATCTGGGCATACTGTTGGCTCATATTCAGCTGGATGTTGACCAGTACTCCTAGGTCCTTTTCTGTCGGGCAGCTTTCCAGCTAGTTTTATTTGCTACGAACAAGAGAGCCATCAGAATTAAGTCTTGGACCATGTTCTCAGAGACTAGTTAACAGTCTTTTTTTGTTGTGCTACTGTTTCATGCACAGCCAAAGAAAATCCAAGCCTCAGCCCCATATCCTGCTTTTATTTGCTTTTCATTCTATCTTAAAGGAAGGATAAACAGAGACATGCCCACTTGTTGGTCTGGTTTTGACAGGACTTTGACTGACTAGGTCCCAACCTTGCACATAACAGACTACACCTGTCTTGAGGTATAACCCAATTTCAGAAAGTCAGTTACAGAGCAGGGTGAAAAATACAAATAGAAGAACCTAGATAAAAAAAAACAAAAATAAAACCCAAAGAACCAACAAACCACAAAACCAACTTGCAAACTCAGTGAGGAATTGCTCAATGCAACATTCAGAGAAGTGACTCCTTAGTCAGTCAGTCAGTCAGCTGTTTGTGTGCAAGCAAAGAGAAGAGGATGGAGTTGCTACTTGGTAGGAACTGGTTGCCTCTATTAGAAGCAGGACTTCAGGGCCAAGCCTGTTGCTAGTTAATGTGCTTGGTAAACTCCAGTGCTGGCCTGACACTTAAAGCCCCAGTACATGACCATAGGATGCTCCTCAGTAGTTGCATGTCAATAATAGTGAGAAAAGCAGGGTGACAGATTCCCAATCTTGTACACTTACTACAACTGACTCTGTGACTTGCTGTCTCTTGTCTACGACTGAAAAATGCACATTTACTCTGGGACCTTTTCAAAATGAAAACATAAAATCCTTTCACTTTTGCAATGGCACATTTAATGAAACAAGAGAGGGAACTTCCTTGCATGTGCCTGGGGTATTAATGCAGGCAGCCATTTGAATGAGAAGCAAGCATCTTTTAACACCAATAGTGAGAACTGTCAGTCTCCAGTGAGACAGGGGAATGTACAAGTCTATCAATCCTGTTTTGCAATGCAGCCAGCTTCTTCCCACACTGGTATTGCCAGCACACAGGATATCTGAAATACCACAGTCATGTCTCAGGGGTCAAAATGTATCATTAATGACACAGAACATTCTTAGAAGAGACCTAACCCATTGTAACGATGGGAGGGAATAAGGAGTGACAATGCAGATTTAAAGAAATCAAATATCCTTGGACCTTTACAACAAGGATACTGTGATGAGAGGGGGAAATGAAAATTTGTTGTAATCAGAATAGGCACCTCAAATATTTAGTGAATTATTTATAATGCATAGTCACACTGTTCCTCAAGAAGACATCTTTTCCCATTGCTTTGTTAATGGACTAGATTTTCAGAAGGCTACAATTTTGAATTTCTCTGAATTACCTGAATTGATAGCTCTTTCCTCAGCTTATGAATTCATACGGTCACTAACTCAATTTATAACCTCAAACTTCTGGTACACCTTCTTGTTCTGTAATTCATTCTCCACAATAATAATCTTAAAGCATACTTTATAAGTGAGTTGGAACCAGTATAATTTAGAGATTAATTTGGGCCTTTGAACAGCTGTGATAAAATAATAATTTTGTTTTATTAAGTGGAGTGTGATTTTTTTTTATTTGTATGACAGGTTTTTAATGAGTATACTAAAAAAAATATTCCTGAATCCAGTATCACTACAACACCCGATAACTCTATTTACTGTAACTGCCCAGAAAAAACAAAGGTTTTGATCATAACCCATTGATGTGTGTACTGTTAGTGGCTCTGCCACATGCAGAGTCTCACCAGACATTCATCTTGGTGTTTTTCAAGTTGACCTGAATTTTCATGTCCATAAATAACTGCAAGTACAGTCTTGTTAATATGAGGGAGTCAGAGTACATTTTATTCTGTTCAGATCTCTAATTGTTAGACTTACAACTGAGAATGTTATTGTTGGGAATACATTTATGAGTTGTATAACATATATGCAGCTAACGGTTGTTTGTTCCAGAAAGTTGGGCAAAATTGGCACACTGCTTTAAAAATCCCCTACACCCTAGAACTGATTTCTCTAAATACTCTGAAGGTCCTTCTAAACACTGCCAATGCCTGCCATAGAATTAAAGGCTGCAGTAAAACTATTCTGTAGCTCTCAGGTTTGCTTTATCTGCTCCATCTCTTCAGAGAGTTATTTTCCTCTCAAATTCTTCTATAATTCTTGGAATCCTAAGGATTTTTTTTTTTTTCTCACAGTGTATTATTTTATACAACAATTTCTAGATTATGCTAAACCATATTGAAATTATTTCATAGCTGCATATCACAAAGCATATATGGTGTGGCACGATTTTCTTTAAGTGGTTCTTTGTGACCCGTGTTGAGCCTAGGGTGGACTGCAAGAAGTGAAAGTCTAACCTGTTTTTATAAGAATACAGAATTAATCACTGAAATAGACTACAATATCAGATTCTCTGTTTTCTAAAGTCCTCAAATGAAAACTGATAATATACATGAAACAGGGTTACATGGTCTAATGGCCCTTCCTAATATTTAACTGAGTGGCAGACTTGCTGTGACAACTCTGGCCTGTTTCTCTTTTGGAGTACCCTAAAAGTGAAGCCCTGTTTCATCTCCCAGTTTTGTTTCACTGAGGAAATTTATCATCCAGAAAACCATAACTTACATCCTGAGAAATCTACCAAAAAAATCCAAGGGCAGACATGTGATTTTTATGTAATACCTGACTTCAAATTAAACACACAGCAGTGCTTGGAAAGCATGAGATTAATTCAGGCTCAGAGTACAAGTGGAGAAATTTCAGGTGAGTTTAAGAAGTCATTTTAACTAATGCTGTTAGCAATTGATCTAAACTACCTCTAATAATTTACTATCAATCTACTCTGGACAGAACTAATTTTTGCTGCAAAGGCTTATGGAATGAATAAGCTGTTTTGTTCTGTTTCTTTGCTGAAGGAAACTTTTCCGTAGGAGAGATGAAGACCTTTCTAGACCCCTCCTCTCTTTGTCTTTTCCAGTCCATTCCTCAACATGTTTAAGAATTCTGGAGTTTGTTTTTTGCTAACAGGGCCTCTAGTGAGACTGGCATGATAGTAATATGAAGCTGATGACTATTAGCTAAGAAATTATTAACACAGGGATTCATGGTATCTCAACTACTTTAACAGACTGCTTGATCCTGGGCATATATTACCTCTCAGCTTCCTTCTTGGAAGACTGTAGGGGAAATTCCTATGCAGCTCTAAATGAACTTTCATTTTGCTCTAGTGTCTGGGGTGCTAGTATTTGATTACAGATGTGTTACCAATAAGGGCAGAGGAAGCTGTTGATGGAAAAGTTGACAGCTCTTTACAATAAATCTTAATGCTGTGTCCTAGATTAGCAAAAAGGCTTGACACATTGATGTTTAAGTCTTTTCTCATGAATATTTCATCGCTAACATAATAAGTCTTTGTACGCCAATAATTTTCTACTTGATCCCTCTGATTCCAAATTAAACCATATTCTCACTTGCACTATCACCTAAATGCCAGATTCACAAAGCCATTTAGGCGTATCTGTGCTGTCACACCACCAGCTTTTAAGACACCCAGATTTTGCAGCAGAACTCATGAATATGCACCAGGCAAACTGGCTCCAGTAGAGACAGGTAGGCACACTGGGAAGGCATACAAGGCAGCTGGTGTGGTGGGCATAGTGGATGCCCAAGAGACCCTACAGAGCAGATGTAGAAGAGGCATGTGTAGATGAAGCCTTGCCAGGCTGCTTAACTCATAGATGAGTACTGACATGAGCTCAGATCTCTTTCATCCTAGAAGCTGATAACCTTTTTTTGGTTGTGGTCATTCACCTCACCCTTTATCTTGGACTACTGAGGTATGCGTCAGGGTGCAGTGACAGCCATCTGCTTCTGAAGGGCAAGTCGGACAGGAAATGAAATTACTTACACTTGTAGCACTTGCCCAATCAGTGGCATGACAGGTTTGTCCTCACACAGACGGGAATCAAGCCTGTTTTCATACCTCTGTACCTGTCATGGCTGAGAGCTTATAGTTCATCGTGGAGGAGACAGGACAGATAACAGAAACCAAGCCTCTGCCCCAATGAGGCTCCCCGTTGTCCATCATGCTCCAGCAAGTCACTCATGAAACACACAGCATGTTAGGGGATTGGTGTTCCACCTGCCTTAAAAGCATCTCTGGTTTTTTTTTGATGACTTTAAAATTGTGCTACTGTACTTCCCCTGGTAGCACCACTTCTGTAGCAGCAGAGTGGAGCCTTTCTCCATGCACTTACTGTGCTGTTTTCCATGGCAGTGTATGCAGTTTAAGACATCATACTGAGCGAATGGAAGAACTGCAGCTGGGCCCCTAACCAGTTGAAAATAACACAGGGTGGTAAACAAAGAAAAGTGTTGAAGGAGGCCAAAGATTGGAGCAAACTGCAACGCCACCTAGAGTTAGATATTTTTCTGGTGATTTCATTTTAGATTATGCAATTTACAGAATCACAATCACAGAATGGTGGGGATTGGAAGGGATCTCTGGAGATCACCTAGTCCAACCCCATTGCTAAAGGAGGTTCACCGAGGGCAGGTTCACAGGATCATGTCTAGACAGGTTTTGACTCTCTCCAGAGAAGGAGACTTCACAGCCTCTCTGGGCAGCCTGTTCCAGTGCTCTGTCACCCTCAAAATAAAGAATTTTTTCCTCATTAATTTATCTCTTGAATCTTCAGAAGAGGTTCTATTTGCTAGAAGGACACCTTTTGACTTCTCCAAACTAAGTGTAAAAAGCCTGAAACCTCAAATGGAAAAATGCAAGTCTTTCTTTCTTTGCCATAAAAAAAAAATATACTTTAACTATTTTTAGACACTTTTTACAACCTTGTACAGAATGGTAGGTGCAGGAAGCGATGCCTGAATATTTAAAGTACTGTTAATTACTTGTATGTCATGTACTTGTAGATGTGGAAATCCAATGAACAATAAATGGAAGTGTTTAGCCTGAAGACTGGAACTCATCATGGGACTTAGTATGTGAACCAAAGCAGAAGCAAATAGGTCAGCATACTTTCAATACAGTTTGAGCTTTTAAAGTCAAATTTAAAAGAAACTTTTCAAACAAGTGAGTATTTATAACACATGGAACCTTAATTGTAATCTTCTGTTGTACCTGAGTGTGTTAATAATTTATTTCCTTTTTCAGTATCTTACTTTCCTCATCTTACACCCAGGTTCTGAAAAGGAATCTTATTTTTCAGGTATCATCCACTTTCAGGTAACTAAGCGGTACTGTAGCTACAGGTCACCTTGTAGATTTGTTAGGGATTAATCAATTAATTGTACTTTTGGGGAGAAAACTGGCATAGAAATGAGATAAGAGAGCAGACAGCTGTAGTGGTGAATACCATACTAGAGAAATTTGTTCTCTCTCCTCTTCTGCAAGGTTCCCATGCAAGCTGGCAAATGTCTTCCCACAGATAATTATAACTCTGTTCTTTAAGCTGATATATAAGTCAAAAACATGATGATAAAATGTTAGATGGTTAGAAAAGCTAAAGCTCAGTTAGAATTAAATCTAGCCAGGGAGATCAAGGGAAATGCCAAGAATTTCTATAG
>JANIJG010010662.1:77293-100444 GCA_024611175.1 Megaceryle torquata | reverse complement strand
GCTAAAGCTCAGTTAGAATTAAATCTAGCCAGGGAGATCAAGGGAAATGCCAAGAATTTCTATAGGTATATTAATGTCAAGAAAAAGACTAGGGAAGGTGTGGGCCCCCTCAGAAAGGATACAGGAGAACTTGTGGCAAGTGATACTGAGAAGGCTGAGGTTCTCAATGACTTATTTTCCTCAGTCTTCACTGGCAAAGGCTCCAGCCACACACCCAGGGTCACAGAAGATAATGGTAGGGGTTGGATGAAAGAACTGCCCATTTCACGTGAAGATCAGGTTTGTGACCATCTGATGAACCTGAAAGTGCACAAGTCCATGGGACCTGATGGGATACACCCACGGGTGCTGAGGAATCTAAATGGAATGAGTGGCAGATTTCTGCCATAAGGACAGTAAGTGGGATGAGAGTGAGGAAAACAGGGAAGAAATGGGAAGAGATGTGGTGACCAACATAGGGCTCACTACTACTACTTGCATCTCACCAGCCCTATGTAACAAGGAGAGTATGATCATATATTTTCTTGGTTCATTATGTGAAGGCCTCTAGGCAGCCCTAATTCAGATATTTATTCATTCCTGAGGACCTGATCATCATAACTGAGCCGCAAGACTCTATGAAAATCTCCTTATTTACTATACAAATATAAATATAGGGACACATACTTTCTCAGGAGTAGCCCTTGGCCCAAGAATGACTCAGTCCAGCTGTATTACACACTATTTGCTTAATATAAATTAATAACAGTACGTTAAGGATGAAAGTGATCTTGTATAATTAGGGACACAAGTAAGATGCAGACACTTGTGATTTTGCCTTCCCTTCTGTGTCCGACTGGTACATAAGCTGTCCTCAGAATCTCTTTTAATTCAAAATGAGCTACTTATTTGTAGACAGGTCTGGCTGAAATGACTTGGATAAAATGAGAATCGATTTCATTACTGACCTAAACCAATATTTTATGAAATTTGATGAACTTTAAAAAAGAAAGTTTTTATATGATTCTGTACTTTTGGGCTTCTTCTAGAAAATGAAGACTTTATTTATATATTTTTTTATTCCTAAGTAGTGTTTTCCAACAGAAAACATTTTGTTATCATTTTCTGGTTAATACTTGCTGTGGGTGAAGAAATGGCCTTATTTTTAAAAAATGAAGTTTATTTTTACTTCCCATTTCAGCTTTTTGTAACATAGATGTGTGATGCCTCAGGCTACAACTGTTTGTGTGACAAGATGCCTATGTCATCTTGTATGAGATACACCTGATTTCACATTGGTGTTTTACAGGGCCCAGAAGCAATATTGTTCATGAAAAATAATAGTAAATGGAAAGGACCTCTGATGATAGCTTACCTGCTCTAATCTATGGGTGGGAAAACATGCACAGCCTCGTCGTGATGCTGCTTGGACAAGTTTTACACTGGCAAACCTTTTACCCTCCAGGGGTGTTCTTTCAATTGGTCTTAGGTCACACAAAACCAGTGAACCTATTTATGAATGAAAATTCCTTTGTTACTGTTAGAGAGTTCTCTTTTGTGATAAATGGAGTTTCTTTATCTGTGAAAGCCTGGATGGTTCCAAATATGCTTTTTCTACTCCAGTTCCCAACACTCAGTCTACCACTTGATTGTGTTTCATGGAAACCTGAAGCCCTTTGACATTGGAATTATATTCAAAATAGAGGCAATGACTTCTCCATCTGATCCAATCAGAGGCATTAAATACAATGATTTATTTTGTAAAAGCAACAGTAAATGTGAACACCTGCCTTATAGCTCCTGGGGGACTCTTTTCAAAATAAACTTTTCTACTAGTTGAGATAAACTCAGAGAAGCCATTAACATATGTTCAAAATTACACTTTAAAGATTACAAAGACCTTTGGAAAGCTTTCTATTCTCTTTCTCCCTTGCATATCAATTGGGATCTTAGCTCAGTGTCCTCTCAGTGGGGTTCTCCAGAGACAGCTGTAAATGCTGTGCCCTTTCATAGCAGCCCAGGTTGCTTGTACAGGTCCTCCATCTCTGAGCAGTGCTGTGCTAGTGGTTTTTGCTGTTTCATGCCAACTCCTGTGCTACATACACTTTGGTCCATGTCTGGGTTCCACCCTTGTGTAAAGAAAGTACATCTTCATCTGGAGAAATCTGGGTGAGGACCAGCACGTGAGGCAAGCTAAGGTCCATACCATGAATATAATATATTGCACTGGGGACATCTAAGTTGGCGGGACGTTCTCCGCCAGTTTGCTGCTATTTCACAGAGACACAGCAGAGAAGGAGAGTCTATCTGCAGCTGACAGAGAAGGCAGGGGATTTCCTCACACACTGCTCTGATTGCCTGTGTTAGATCTCCCACTCCTGCCACTCTGCCACCAGTGCTCAGCACGAAGCCAGTAGGGTATAAGTTGATCAACAGATTGCTGGGAGACTGCTACAAGGGGTGCCTGTGGTCTAAGCAGAGCTTGCAGAGCCCAAGGGTAGGCAATCACCATACTGAAGACTGACAAGTAGGAACATAGGGAACTGATGAACATCTTCCTTAACTTACTGAGACAGAATGCCTGGAAAAGGAGCTGGTAATAGCCCACAAGGGAAGCATTTTAGAAGCAACAGCTTCCAAGTCAGTCTCCTGGTCAGTATTCCTACTGCCATTTTCTTGGCCACACTTAACCCACTCCCTGCAATGTGCTGATCAACTTTGAGAGGTAAGAGTGCCACAGATATTATCAGCAGAGTTTTGAGCCCTCTTCTACCACTGGGCATGGTGAAAAGTAACCTACAAACATAGTCTATGCTTATGTCTAAGATGCTGCAAATCACCACCTCACTCTGAGTGTCAAGTAGCAGCCACTGACACCTGTTCTGTGTCCCTTGTTCTCATAAAACCCATGGGATGACTAAGACCTTCAGAGCTGCCCATTGTTCTGTCAGTATCTACATATGCCTAGTGTGAAATAGATGCTTCAGAAGATGCGCATCTTGAATAAAGCATTCCTACATTTAAGTCAAATACCATGTTGCAGCAATAGTTCATGCAGCTGTTTGCAGTGAGCTTGAGTTATTGCTCTTACTTTAAATGTGGGAAGTGATTTTCTTATGGTCATCCAGAAGGAAAAGTGGAGCTAGTACTTGTAATTAAAAAAAAACCATGCTGCCTCTGAGTGTTATGGTTGGTTTTGTTGTTGTCTTTTTTTTTTTTTTTTTTTTCCCCCAAAGTAGCTTCATAGGCAAGGGCAGAACCTCACTGTTACATTTTAAGTGCTTTCATTGCTCTGTTTGTAGGAAGGTTGTGTAGAGCTGTTATGGTTTTTTTGAAGAAGACACAAAATCTTCTAGCCAAAAATATTCTGTCAGAATCTGGTTTGATAAATCTTTCACTGGGAATACTTAATGACCAGATGGATTTTGACAGATCTAAACACAGGTCTCCTATATTCTAAAGGGGGTCCTGAAACTCATAGTGAGTTATAAAAAGTACTTGGTTTTGCTCTAGTGTTTTTTCTGGCTTAATGAAAGCATGACAAAATATATTTGCTTCATTTATATGCCACACCTATTCTGACTTTGCCTTAACAGTCAGAACATAATGGCGTTAATATCCCATTCATTTGAAAAACCCTCATTTGCATAGTACTCACTGCTATTCAGATGGAATTACTTGCTGTCATTAACATCTTGGGACAGTGAGCAGAGCTACTGTGAGTTGTAATGCTTCCGTTAAAGTGCAGTGTTATCTTGTAGGGTCCCAGGAAAGACCCCACTTGGGAATTTATACTCTTATAAGATTTTTTTTTTTTTTCCCACCAGAGAACCGAGTCCTGAGTCAATACCACAGTATTTAAATGTTGGATATTTTATGAATGTTCTGATGTTCTTGCCGTTCTGTAAGGCTAATGTTGAGACAACTTGGGCTAGAGGAAAGGTTTAATGTTGAGGAATGCCAATAATTGTCATTAAAGCGATTCAGTCATGGTTTTTGAGGCAAAACTAATCTACTTATGATATCATACTGAGCAAATAAATTAAAAAATAAAATTTTATTGTAAAAAGTGGGAAGTCTAGGTGATTCCATTCTAAGGTGTCAGGGTAGCTATTTGCCATGGTTTAGGATCAGGGTGGCCTCTTAGACTTATAATAAATGCTTTCTGTTAACCCCCTCCCTCCCAAAGGGGAAGAGAAAGGGAATAAGGGAGAGAGACTTAGTGATTAGAAAAGGAAACTAGAACAGCTTTAATGAAAGTGGAAATAATAATAATAAAAATGGAATATATACAAATATATACAAAACCAGTACTGAACCCAACCCTCTCAATGGTAATTATATCACCATCACCACTGATGCTGTGGAGCAGGCACCAGGAGGTACCAGACTGGGCCCTGCAGCAGACAGGAGCTGTGTTCGGGAGCTGGATTCTGGTACTGGATTCAGCAACACACTGATTGGGATTGAAGGCAGAACGAACAGAGTCCTCCTTGGATGCTCTGAGGAAGGAACCAAAAGATGGACCTGCACCAAGCCAAGAAAAGCTGGCAAAGCAGTCCAAGAGGGCAAAAGAGCCTGGGAGCCCCTAGATCCCTCAGCTTTATACTGAATATGATGTATATAGGCTGGAATACTTTGTTGGTCAGTTTAGGGTCACCTGTCCTGTCCCTGCAGGTGTGGCCTTTCACTTTTCTATGGTACACAAGATCCAGCAGTGGCCTTGGTCTGCACACCAATCCTTGGTAGTAACTCTAAACACGGGGTGTTTTCACTGCCAGCAGCAGACACTGCCTGTGCAAACAGGCTGCTAACTTCAGACAGTGCAGGTAGTTAGAAGAACTGAGATGAAAAGTAAAATCACTGAACAGAATTAGTTCTGTTCTCACTCAAACCAGGCCACTATTAAAAAATGAAAACTCATGCTTTGCAGCCCTCTCAGTGGGAAACCTTTTAGCTAGAGATATATTTTTCACCCTGCATATGTACACACTGACATGCTCCTTCTCTAAACTTGTTTTTATCTTTCTTGGAAAGACACAACAGGTCCATAACAGAAATCTATCATAAATTTGGAGACTCCTGTTTGTATAAACCCGTGGGAGCTCCCTTAAACAGTGTGGAAGAGGCAGACCTTTTCTGCGGTACACAGACATGGGAAAGGATCATTCATCCCTGTGGACCTCTGGGGTTTTTTAGGTATCTATAGAATAACTGTGTGTGAAATCCTAACCCTTTGGATGTCAATTGCAGAACTTTGTCGATGGGAGTTGGGTTAGGTTCCCACTTTTCTCCTGAACTGACTTCAGTCTGTATTGTCCCCCTGCAAGAAGCCTGACCCAGTTTGGAGACCAGCTTGGAGGAAAAAGCAGTGCCATGAACACAGTGCCAGGGCATGGCGAGGGCTAGCTGCTGCTAGAGGGCAGGGCAGCTAAGGTGACCCCAGTGCAGACATGTCATGACCACTGGGCATGGGGAGCACAGGCAAGGGAGTTCCCTAAGGAGACTGGGCAGGGCCTCTGTGGGCTGATAAGGGCCTTGAAAAGCAGAATTTATTGATAGGAAAAGGCAGGAAAAATAATTTAAATCAGCATCTTGGCAACCTCTCATACAATAGAGAGGCTTATGCCTCTCTCTAAAACTTATTTAAATCCCACCTAATTTGTCTTTTGCATATGAAATGATGTTAACATCCAGCCATGGCTTCTTCTCCTGCTGCCTTCTTCACCTGGGAATAATTATTTTTCTGTCTTTATTTTAACTTGGAGGACATGCTAACCTGTGAGGAAATTCCCTCCTGAGTGGGTTATATAGTTATGTAGATCTACCTCCTTTCCTCTTTCCACCTATGCTTTTGCATGGTGTGAAATTATTTATTGGAACTTCCAATTCTATGTAATTTTTAATATTTTTCTTAAATTACAAAGCTTAAAATTGTCTACAGAAGTTGTCAGTCTAAGCTGTGGTGTTGCAATTGTTGCTAAGGATAATGAACCTCCTACTGCTCAGGATGGTTTTGAAATGTCTGTATTATCTACGATTTCTATATTATCCAGCAAAAATTGAGCTAGAAATCTCATGAGACTTTTTCTCACTGTGTTTTATAGTGGTCTTCTTATTCCCATGAGGAAGTACTATGAGAACAACCTGGTCTGTTCTGGCTATGTGAATTTCATTAAATTACCAAACTTCTTTTCCCAGAATTTCTTAGATATATTTCCCTGGCTTCATTAGAGCTAGGATATTACTCCCCATCTTTGAAGCAAATACTAACTTTCTCATAGATTTATTTGTTATTATTAACACCAGAGTTTACACCTATATTTACATTTATGCACTAGAAATGTTGGGTTCTGCAGCAGATATTAGTGCTAGAGAAATGCGAGTCTAACATCATATGTTTGTCTCTCTATAAAAATGATTCTGTTTGCAAGTAAAAATATGCTCTGCTGTGCTAATGGAGGGTGCATGACCAGAAAGTTAAACATCCCTAAAACCTGTGGAGGTAAATATGGAGTGGAGGTTACTTAATGATTGCTTTCACGATGCATATAAAATATAGTCTACTCCTACTACAGTGTACTGGAATGCTTGATATGAATTTTAAGATCCTTTACTAACATTCTAAGATTTTAATATAACATTTTGAAACGGCCTGTGTTCAGAGACTTAACTTATGAAGACACTTAACTGTGGCTTTTCAGTTAAATCTGATAGAAAGAATACCTACCCCAAATGAACTGAACTTTTTAGCAATTTTTTATATATTTATTTTTAAGATAAGACGACTTAATGATATACATAGAACTTGGAGAAAGCAGCTGCTAACTATTTAATATAAATTACAGATACATAAGATTTTCAGTCGATTACTTTGAACTATAATGTTGGAATTTTATGTAATAAATGAAAAAGTCTGATAAGAAAATGTGAAGACATATAAAGATGTTAAATTATGCACTGGAAAGATCCTATATTGTTCTCTGACGGAATGAGAATTGTAAGAATAACACAAATCTGTAAATGTGAAGGCCATAAAACTGGGGTAATTATCTTTTTATGTGTGTAGTGATTTTATAAAAATTGTGAATGGAAATTTATATGATTCATATTCTTTGTGTGTGATAGAATAAAAAGTCATATATAACAATTAATTTAAAAGGCAGGAGATTTTTATTTGCAAAGCATATTCATTCTATGACAGTAACAAAATAATTGTAAGAGTTCCTCCATTTCAAGAATGAACAAAGAAATTTATTGCTTCAGTATATCTATAGTTATTGCTTTCTTTTTCCATAGAAAAAAATCAACAGAAGAATCATAAACTTGTCTACATTGCCAGACTGTCTTGATTTGGAAAAATTGTACAAAACACTAAAAATTTGAAAATAAATAGCTATGGCTTGTTACAAAAAATCTATTTCTTTCGTTTTTAACACTGCAAAATACCAAAAAAATCATTTTACAACACAAAAATGTTTTTCAAAATAATTTGGAGAGGCATAGAAAATGCTAAACATGCTTAATATTTAAAACTGATATAGCCACTTGTTTCCCACTTTTAGAAATAGAAATACTGGTTTTGTCTACTTCTTTCTCCAAATCAAACACCTATTTTCATGACTTTATATTACAAAATAAAATAGATAGCTATCACATCAACTTCTCACTTTGCCATCTGCATCATATGCTTTCTGTACTGCACATTTAACAGTGAGAAATAATAGATGGGGGTAAATTTTTGATTTTGAACCTGCTATCTGTTTGGGCACTTGGCTTTTGAAGATAGTTTTGTCTGTTTTATCCACAAGTGATTATCAGTGCTCTGAGCCCCTACTCACATGGAGAACTTTTCACTAAGTGTAATTTCTCTTTACTAAGGCTGTCCTGTTGCTGTTACTGTTGCTGCCATTCAGCTTTAGCCTTGGGCAGACCTTGGAGTAGGAATTTGGTAGGCTTAAACCTGAAACCCAAGACTTAAAAAAGTGGAGCTCTTAGGACTAGTGTCCTTAATCCTAGTGTCTTCAAGCAATTTATTTGCTCTTTCTTAAAGTCACTGAGGACAAAATTTTACCTGTAAGACCAACAGCAATTTCTCATCAATCAGTCCATGAGAAATTCATCTTGCACTGGTGACTGATCTGACGACAGTCTTCTAGCTCAGCAGGACCATATCATTGCAAAAGTCTCTTGACTGTTGCTCTTGTATTTTACACCTGTACATTCATCCAAACAAATTGGAGGAGGAAATGCAGTTGAAATCACAAAGTATTTTATTGTCAAAACTATCTTTCTTTTATGCTATTGTGATAGGAGAAAATGCATTTAAGTTGTTATGTAACGTTTCAGAAGTCTGCTGTGTTTATCCCAAGATATTAGCTGGAAACAGAACTCAAGAATGTGGAATTTTACAAGAAAAGATATTTAGGCAATATTTTGAAACACTCAGTAATCTGAGAAGACAAAAGTCAATGCAATACAAATAAGACATAGAATATCTCAGGTGGCTTGGCAGTCATGGTATGTTTCAATTCTCGGAATGTGTCTAAAATGCTAAAAAAAAGGCTATGTGTTTAGATGAAAAGGGGAAATATTAGGTTAAAGAGTGCTAACAGATGGCAATCCACGTGGGGAAGAAATCTTATTTAATATATTTAAGTTCAGAAATTAAATTATATGTAAAGTCTTCGGGCATCTGTAGATCGGAACCCTGGAGGACCACTGTCTTGAAACCCTCTTTTAAAATCTTTTTTTTTCAGTAATTTAATATATATAATTTAGTTGAATATTGCTAAAAATATATAGTCTTATTTTATATAAATTCTGTCTTCTATATAAAATAAAAGAAGTTCTGTTTTGTTTCAGAGTGGTAGCATAATCACATAATGTGAAGTGAATGCCTTGATTTCAGTTAATCTTGCAGAATGATTTTGAAAAATAAAATGTTAGGGGAAACTAACTGGAAGTTTCATTACAGATATACACTAAATACACCTCAACCTCAAAGGTGACAAAGTGGTCCAAAACAGTGTTTGGTCCTTTGGCCAGCTTCAAACTGCCAGTGTGACTGAGACATTCAGAACATCTGAGTTGTCTATAGACTTGATGTAGAAGAATCAGCACTTTCCTATCTATTGAACCACTTTTGTATTATTTTATAACATTCCTAAGGTATTTTAAACATTTCTTAATACCATTCTAGACTTAATTTCTTAATAATAATTTAGTAATTTATTTTATACCTCTTCCTTATATTATCTTTAATGTTATATGACCTCATAGGCTAAATTTAATAGGTCTACAACTGAGGGTGCAGATTCCTAAAGATGTCTATAAAATAATCAGTGATTACCAGATAAGAAAGCTTTTTCCTTACACAAGTCTACAGACATAGTTTCTTATAATACAATGCTTTAAATGGAGTTTGCTCTCAGACCTGACATTCTCTAAGACTCTTGTTTCTTATTATCCTTGACTGATGTATTGGTTTGGAACAAGACATCAGTCTACCATAATTCTCAAGCTTCAAAGCCAGGATAACTGTCCTTCATTTTAACACAGGCCACAGGCAGCATGTACTTTTTCTTAGATATCTCAGTCATCAGTGCTTTAAAAAGTAAAATATTTTTCTTTTTTCTTTTTTTTTCCTCTCTCTTTTTTTTTTTTTTACTAGCCCTAGTTACAGGTTTTCATCTTTCCTTCTCTTTCTGGAACATTCTTGCTGGTTTTTTTACTTGCTAATCTTAAAATTCTTTCTCAGGACTCATTTCTTTCAGAAATATTTCCTCTAAATACACTTCAAGAAATGCATGCAACAGAGACATCTTTCATGTGTGTGGTGGCCCTTCTCCATCTGATCAGTTTCTGTACTTATAGTATGATCCACTATCTTTTATTTCTGCTTACATTCAATTCAAGCACCTTTCTTTCTCTTTTTTTCTCCCTAGAAATTATTCATATACTCCACCAGTTTGAAAGTATAGTTATGCATACATGCACATATATAAAATAAAAATAGAAATACTTTATATGTCTTCTGACTAAAGGATGCTCATGTTTCCTTATATTCAAATTATGACATTGGTGTCACAGTGCTTTTTTTCAACTAACATTTTTTTTTAGTTCCTAAAGCAATAGAAATATTTTTCTTGTCAAATAAATAAATAACTGAATGATTAAGAAATAAATATAGAAATATGGTTTATTCTCTTTATCTGCAGTATTTTTGCTAACTTTTCCCATTATAAAACACACATCTTTTAAATTAGATTAGTTTTCTCTACTTTCTGATTTGCTAGATCTCTAGGTTAATACATTACATGTCAGAAATAGAATCAGTAATTCATAGCAGGATGAAGTTTATTCTGTAGACTTTCTAATCTTTTACTTTCTCTGACAGGTACAGAATTCTCCTCTCCTCATTACCTGGATTAATATTGCAAGAATTTTTTAATATTATCACCATAAATTAATTGAAAAGCTTCATTTCTGATTTTAAATTAATTAAACAAAGCCATTGATACAGAAGGATTTGCCATTTCTTACACTAATTTCAGCTCTTTGTTTCTTCAAGTCCAATTTTACAAACTAATGATTAACCTTTCTGTCACTGATTGTCCTGTGATCTTGTTAGCCTTTCTTCTGCAGATAATTATTTGGAAATCTTTGTTCTTCTTGTCCTTGAGATACTCCTCTGGTAAGCAGTAGGAGTCCTTTTTATTATCAGCTTGAATGGTAACTGACAAGGTATAATCTCTGAGCTTACTCAGACCTTTTCTTGCACTCCTGGGTTTTCTTTCCAATTTGCCATCCTTGGTGCTACTTCTGTGGTTGCTACACGTTTTACCTTTCAAATAAGCAAAGATGACTCTCAAAAACTTTTCCTTCCCTTTTGTCCCTTAACAAGTTTTGTTTCTTTAATTGCTTTCACTCCTCTGATTATTCCTTTTCTGGACCATGTTTTGCAAGATTCCCAGAGGCCTTTAGGAAGGCTCTGCCTTCCATCTGAAGGTAGTTTTGCATGATGCTAGAATACCAGCAATTGGAGGAATGGCCTGTAGATTGTTTTCCAGACTTTCAGGTCAAGAGGTAATGATTTCAGAACATCCATTTATTTTGAAATGTTTTGGGGAATGTAATCAGGGACTGTTGAAAGCCAGAGTCTGGCACCTCTGTAGAGAGAAATAATTATTGTGAAATTCCCCAAGAAAAACAACAGAAAAATGTCTTAATGAACTATGATTTTGGAGAGACTACTACTCACAATCTAGGCTTGTAAAGTCTATGACATTTATGTTGAGAATAGCAATGTAGCTTTCAGCTACAGTGGCATATTTTTAATTATGCCTGGCAGATAAAAATTTTGATATTATTGACTATTCTTTATTGAATACAAAACATATTGTAGGTGCAAACCTAATGTCACTATATACAAATACTGTATCCAAAACCTTTGTCTGGACAAAAGAAGGTGACCATCTCAGCATATTAGTGTTTGTATTATCTTTGTCATTCAAGCAAAATTAATCTGGCTCATTTGAGTTTACCTATGTACAACCTGACACTCAAAATACAGGAAATATTGCATTTCTAAATTGGTTGCTGGTTACTTAATTGGATAATAGCTGCATATATGACCCTAATCAAATCCTGCTTAGACATGAAAATTAATTCAATTAATAGAATCTATTATGAAAACAATCAGCTACACTCCAAATGCAGATATCTTGCTGCTCTTGATGATTGACTAAACTCCATTAATACTGCCTTCTTATCTTGCTTGTACTAATGTTGAATGAGTTCCCTCAATGGAGTTCCTGTGATGTAAAATTAAGTAAAACTATGTCAGACCAAGACTTGCATGCTCGTTCATCTGGAATTGTTGTTGTTTGCTGTCAGTTGCACAGTGCAAGCAATTTCCAAAAGTCATTTAGCTATAGCAAAGCTAAATACATTTCCTTGCACATGGTTTTCCATGAAAAGCGCAATAGGCTTTCTCTAGCTTCCACTGTGAGAGGACAGCATTATAAATAATATATAATATAATTCAAATAACTTTTAAAATTAGGAGAAATGCAATATTCATTACATTTCACAATATATTTACCAATAGTGTGATTTGTTGGAAACCAGAAAACTATCATTCTGATCTTTTCTTAGCCTTGTGCCTGTCAGCTATCTGATAGATTGAGATTAGAGAAGGTTTTATTTATAACTGTTAGTTTTATTAGGTTCAAAACTGAGTAGATGTACTAAGGTTATTCCAAGAAGTCACTTGCTTACTTAAGCAGAAGTCAGGAGCCAGAGTTACTATTCTTGGTTAGTTCAAAGAAGTTTTTGTAAAAAGAAAAATTTGGCAGCAATTTGTTATTCTTTTCATGATTGTACTTTATTTGTCTTGGCAGAAATGGCCAATGGATGTAAAATGTATTTTGGAGAAAATGACAGAGAACTTGGTCTTAGTTATGTTTTTTAAAACCCAAATTATTTAATGGATAAATTTATCACATGATATTTGGGATACTTGACTCCTGATTAAACATAAATTCTTTAATAATTGACTCATCTTGACTCTTGTAACAACCTTAGGACACAATAACCATGCATGTCTTCTGTTTAGGAGCAATTTGTAACTGACATAAATCACTGCAACAGAGTCAAGAAGTTGTGATAACCTACATATCACAGTTCAATTTCTCTGAAACAAGGATTCCCCTTGTAGACATATATGAAAGGGCAGTTGCATGTCTTCTTAAGCAGGTACACCTTTTCCTTGCAAATTATTGTGATAAGGTTCTGAGATGTACTTTTTGATGTTCACTTTATTCATTACTTTATGTAATATAAAAAGTAAAGAAAAAGCAGCATGCAGATGGCTGCACACACCTTTTGTCAGTGTGCATAACAACATATCTTGAGATGCTTCTCAGTTCAAGCTTTAGTCCTACTCTGTGGGATAGTGATCTGAACTTGTGCAGCTAATCAGAAGAGAACTCCTTACACTTTTGAGGACCACTGACATTGCTGTTACCACACAGTGCTGGAAACATTTATCTTCTGAATTATAAATTGGTATTATAACATACTCCCAGCAACTAAATGATGTAAAGTGTTTCCAAGTAGTGTTTCCATACATTTAATGTTTACTTGTTGCATTGACACTTGGGAATGAAGATGAACTTCAGATTTTTAAACACAACTTGTTCTTTGAGAGAGGGAGCATAACAGTAGCCATGAATGCTTCAAGATATTTATTGCTGATGAACAGAAGCATAAACAGGTTCTTGTTAAGATCAAAGAAAGGAAAATTTTTAAAGTAATTCCTGTGTTAATAAGCTCAAACTCTACCTCCTTTCTGAGTGAAACTATAATTTTAAACAATATCAAAGGAGCTCTGATGGTTCCTTGGCCTGTTCTTTTTAAGAGGTGTGAGGGCTTTTCCTTCATTTTGAAATTTTGTCAGTTACTTTCCATTGAAAATGAGGGATTTTGAGAATTCAATTGTGAGGTGAGTAGAGCATGAATGTTGCCACTGCATATGCCACTCACAGTTTTATGCTATAAATTTACAAGCATCTACTTTTTCAATGCTTCAGCTCACTGGACTGTCATTACCTACAAATGCTATCTACAAAACGGGAAAATCCAACACGTTCTACCCTGTACTTTTGCAAATGAATGCCTTGGGAGAAGTTAATGTCTGATCACCTGTGTACAGTTCTTTTTTTCAACTAGTCTCATTTCTCTTACATTTCAGTACTTCAATATACATGATCTAAAATTAAACCCAAAGCTTCACATATTAAGCATTTATGCCTAACTAGAATCTGCTAATGAGGGACAGAATATTTTGGGCTTCTTGGAACTCAGCAGAAGGGCACAATATGAAAAAATACAAGTAGTATGCTATTCCAATTTTTCCAAAGATTGTGGTGTTCTAATTAATTCTAGCAACTCCAGTGAGGAGTCAGTGTCAGAGTCACCCACAGAAAAGTCCTGGTTTTATGATATATTCAGCTTTGGAGCTCTTGGGATTCATTCTAATTTTTAATTACAGAGAAAGTATTTTGTTGGTAAATGTCTACTGATACATTAGGCATACAAAATGAAGTATAGTAAATTTCAGGTCTTCTTAAATATTACCTCTAGAAGTATATTAATTTCTGGCCAGGAATATGTAAGTTTAGTTTTGCATAAAATTGATAACATGGCAAAGAGAAAATTTAATACGATTGATTAGTTCAAAGATTTTTTCTGATGTCTTCATTTTTTCTTTAAAAGGATGAGCTTGAGACAGGCTTGCAAATGAGAGCTCTGTATTTCAGAGAACATGTTGCAGTCACCTCAGTGCTGTGGAAGCAGATCCCAGCAGATCCCAAAATCATCTTCTCCTCCCTGGAAGATTGTCTGAGAAGGGAGTCAGTGAAAAAATAAGCTGTCAGAAAACAAAAGCCAATAACCATCCAGAAGAATGACAGGAAACACTTTACTGAGTGATTAGAAGATTAAAGCAAACTCATGGTGGTGATTTACTGCTTAAAATGCTGAAAGGAAACTCGGGCCTTTATTCAAGGCTGTGATTCTCAACAGGATTTATTTTAACCCTTGGACAACCAACTTCTTCGGGAAAGTTGGGCCCTGCTATCCAGCTCTGTGAGGTGCAAATCCCTTTGAGGTTGAGACTGGGGACAGATCAGGGCTTTGAAACAGTGAAAAGACTGGTTTCTGCCTGGAACTACTGTCTGGACCAATGGCTAAAAGACAACATATTTTGCCCAGCAGAGACTTACAGATGTATAACTGCTTGAATATGTATGCCTGAAAAAAACAGCATCAAAGGCACAGTCAGTGCAATTCTATTGATGTACACCCCTACCTGGCAGAAGCTGCTGGACATTCATGAAACACATTCTAGTATTTATCATTTTTTAAATCCTTCTGCTTAATTTTCTACATGGTCTGTGTTTTTCAATTGACAGTATAGTCTACAAAACAAACTGGGCTGGTCAGAGCAGTCTTAGTGTCTGTAGAGTGTTAGGAACATACAACTGGCATCAGGAATGGCTGAGTGCTCTGGGAGAAGAAATTTAGGCATTAAAATTTTTCAGCTTTGGCTGAAGTTGCTGAAAAAATATCTCATTGTGGTGGTGTTTATTTTAGGAGCTAGGGAGATTAAACTTCTGCACAAGACTGTAACCCACCCAAAGCATGACTTTTTAATGGACTGTAATCTCAGTCTTGCCTCTTCTTTATAGTGATCTCTCTCACCCCTCTCAGACATAAATATTGAATCTGTGTGTGAAAACTCTTGCAAATAAACAGGTGTAATTCACAAAGCTGAGACTTATTTTCCTAGTGTTTTTATTTCACTCACTTTTTCACGGTCTTACTCTTCCCTTCTTCATTGCCACATTGCTAATGTGGCCTTTTGTTGCTCAGTAAACTTGAAGACAAAATGAGAAATGGCATCAAAAGCAGCTTACAGTGTTGTGCATGTTAATAATGGTGAGCATTTCCAAGCACTTCAGAAATAGTAATTTTTTAGTCTTGTTTGTTAATGGCTTAAAGGCAAATACATCAACTTACTAGGGAAAAAAACAACCAACCAAAACAAACAAATACGCCCCACCCCCCAAACAAACCAAAACAAACTCTTGTACTTTTTTTTGTTTTTCATGTTAATCCTCTTGCCAAAGGCAGTAAGTCTGAACATCAACAGACAGGTATGCCAAACGCAGAAATTGTATTGCAGTCTGAGTAAATCTGACACCTCAGTATTTTTGCAATAGAATGTGCAATTCCTTTTTACTTATGGTTGTTGGCTTATGTTCTGATGTTCAATGTTGTTTGCATAGTCATCTTCACTTCTGTAAAGTGCAGGCATGGATAAGAGACAAGGGAGGAGACCCCTTTTCCTCCAACCCTAAGTACCAGCATCCAAAATAGAAGATCATTCCAGATGTTTGCCAGGGCAGTGAAACAGCCTCTTTCTTCCCTCTCCTCCACAAGCTACATCAGGCACAAAGGTAGGCAAATACTGCTGAATCATAATCCTGCATTCACTCATGGTGATTTTAGTATTTTCCAGCCAGACTGCACAGACATAAATGCATATTAAAGTGCAGGGCAGCAGTGAATTAGACAATAGCTGTTCAGTGGAAGAGAGGATTGCAGCAGAAGCCACCCAAGAATGACTGACTGCCCAGGAATGCAGGTGTTGGCTATCATGGCAGCATTTTTGCTCTAGTGTGGAAAATAAACATAGAAAGTAGGCAGTGGAGAGCAACTGGAAAAATGTTTCTTTGGCTTTCTGTCTTCTCAAATATTTTAACCTTTTTTATCTTCGAGAGTGCTCTGAATTTACCTAAATTCAAGGAAACACACATCTGGCCTTATTTGTATAGTAGAAGTTTCAGATGTGCAATAAAGTTAATGTAGCTAGTACATTCTACACCATAACAGATAACCTGTGCCTCAAGTAGTTATTCTTTTTCTGTCTTTGACTTCTTATTCTCCAACCATTTTATACCGAGAAAACCTGTGTTATTGCCTTGCAATTTCCAATAACTTTATTATGCTGCAGAGGAAAAAAATCAGTCACTCAACAGTGAGGAACATCATTTTCATATTTTTCCCATATTTTTAGCATGCAGTTATATGTATGCACAGATACATAAAGCAGTGTTCATGAACGCAAATGCCATTTTGTCATGGCAATCAGGTAACCTTATAATTATCTGATTATATTTATACCAGACCCATGAGTGAAACTGAGGAGTATTTTCTGCATCATACACTCCAAGCAAGAACGAAGTGCTCTAAGTCATATTTGCACCCCTGACTTCTTGATTTAGCCCTTGTTCAGACGGAAACATGGAAACACCCAGGGGTTGCTTTACATTCCAGCTGGTTTCCAGCGTTTTGTGAATGGCTCTTGCAGTGAGTTTCACTTTTCTCAGTGGCTCTGCTACCAGAGATAGTAAAGAACTATTTCTGATTCTGTCCACCTGTTACAGCATATTCTTCATTATTGCTGTAAATTACTGCTAGCAGTTTGTTAGTGACTGACACATAAAAGATCATTTCTCAACTGCTTCACACATCTTCTCAACATCCTTTAGATCATAGATTCTTTTAAACTGAACTTCATTTACTTCTGTGGGTATTAGTATAATAGGAAATGTCACTAAACATAATATTTTACAAACGATTTGCATGAAAACATATTAAATTCTAGCAGTTATTTACAGACATTCGTGTAACTCCATATTTGGAAAGATGACTACTTCCCTACAGATTTATTTTTAAGGTGGTGCTTCCAAGCAACATCACTCATTTTTTGGGAATGAACTCTTAATGTTGCCTCACAAGCCAACTATGTTTCTTGTCAACTTTTCTTGACAATTTTTATTTTCTTCTTATACATCAACTGTTTCACAGGGAAGAGTGTCAAGTCAACAGAAAAAAAGTTCAGATGAACTTGCTAAAAGAAAATACATGATTGATGCTCTTTTCTTCTTGCCATTAACTGAAGTACCTGGCTGTCACTAAGTATTTGCTCTTCTATATCTCCACTTTCAAGCTTCCTAGTGTGTAGGTGCAGAGTGCCCCAGTGGGGCTGTTAAGAAAAACTTGCATTGTAAGATTTCTGTCATTTGCTTTGAGAAGTGATGTAACATTTTACTTTGGATGAAGAAGGTTTGCGATACATTACTTTTACTGTTTACCACCTGCTCCAGATGTGAAAGGGTAGTTCCTGCATTGGGATTCCAAGCATCAGAATATCATTATGGGCTTGGTTGCTGTCAAAGAGAACATTCCTGTGGGCAGTCTGCAGAATTCACGTTGGGCTCCTCTCAAGTGGGAATTGGGGGTTTTTGTCACTGACTTCTCCTTTGGGCTACAAAAACTCCAAATAGTGTCACTAGTAAAAGGGACAACACTTATGTGATGATTAATGCAGGACAACAGTCTTTTTAGGAATTCTCAACTTGCAGAACTGGATGTGGAGAGAGATTTATGCAACTATGAGTGATCACAAGTAATCTCAGAGCTGACCTTGAAAACCTGTCAAGCAAGTGTTCATAAATTATAATATCCACTTTTTTAGTGTACTGTTTTGCTTCCTGACAACAAGCCATGACAATACCATCTAAATATTTACTGTAAAAAGTTTATCTAACATTATGCTTTTTTTCCCCACCCTGGGTTGTTTCTGAATTGTCAGGGACCATAAAAACAGTCTCCTGGGTTTTGGACCCATTCATTTTGATTTCCACCAAATCCAAGGCTGCCATTTGAAGAATGATGGTTAGCCGATATAATGTTTACTTGATTTTTTGTTTCTTACTCTGGACCTGAAAACACTATAAATATTGACATTCAGTAGGAGGGATTTAATGTATCAGCTTTCATTGCTGATGATTTTTAGGGCTATTAGTGCTTATTTTCAGCTAATCTAAACTATCATTATTTTTGTAATATTAAGAGACAGGTTTGTCTGTTAAGGGTTCTTTTTCTTCTCTCTTCTCAGTTTTTTATGGTAACTGACAAACATACTGGAAAAAATTCTATTTACTTTAAGAACTAGACATTTCTCTAAGAACATTAACTTAAAACCAGCAAGTTTTAGAGGACTTAATGAAAATTTCACTTTAAATTGTTCATATCAATTTTTAAGTCAGCATTTTTAAACAAAATCTGTGGAGCTTGAATGATCTTGCATGATCATGCAAAATGATTTAATACTAATACTGTAAAGGCATTGTATTCAGAGGAATCTGTTGAAGTGAAAGTGAAAATTTGTCTCTTAACAATACTAAATCGGTATAGTACTGTCTTAACAGTACTGTCCTGAATAGCCTACTGAAAATGCAAGTAAAATTAGCTGATGAAAACACCAACCAAGACAACAGCTAGTACCTGAATTAGGCAAAACTCAGGCAAGTATGTCCTACATTTCAGAGACATTTCTGAAAGACTTTTAAAGGATATTTCTTTTTCTGTACTTCCTGAGATGTGAAGAAAGAAGTCGCTTTTTTATAATTGCCTTTATAAGGAAAATTGTGAAGCTATGGTATCTTATGGCCTTGGTGACTTACTAGATCCTCATTCTCCATTGTCTTTCATTATTTTAAAGACATCCACACCTATAAATGCTACCAGTTCAGGAGGATTGCATCTTATGTTGCTTGTGCATAAGCATAAGCAGCTTCCCAAAGTTCAGTGGACAGACATGCAAACCATTCCCCCAAAATGCAGAAACATTACTTTCATGAGATATGGTCTACCTGATGAGCTAGATGACCTTGAAGGTCTCTTCCAACCAAAGACATTCTGTGATTCTGTGTGGTTCTGTGATGCTATTGCACAAGGCTGACATCAGTCAGCTGGAAGAAATCAGAAGCCATGGAAGATCAGGAAGCAATAAGATCAGTTCTGTTGATACGGGCTTTAAAAGGTGAATCCCTGTACATGTCATTTTTGAAGACAGAGTCCAAGTCATGGGACTATTCTCAATCTTTTCACTTGAGTGCTTACGTTTTTGTAGGTTTTGTAACATTTGAATCCAATTCATGTTATTAGTTTCAGATTATGAAAAATGAATGTAGATAAAAATTCTTGATTCGTCTATATATCCTGGACTACACTGAGCGGTCAATCTGAGAAATTGTTCTTTCAAATAGAACAAAAGTATTGTGCTGGTTTAAAATTGTTTTTTACTCCCAGTTTCTGATGATGAACCTCTTGCATACTAAACTTTAGGCAATCGTATGGGTTTAAGATATTGATTGTATAATACATGGCTATTATTATGTGAATAAGTAAATATGAACCTTTCCCCATAATAAGACTGAAGTCCTTTTTCATTCATAGCGTACATTCACACATATATGAATGTTATGATATGAACAGTATGTTATGAGCTGAACAGTACTTCTTAAACTGTGAGCCTGTTTGCTATGCATAAAGGTGTCATAGGTCTTCAGGAGATGGGCCAAAAATTATTCCAAGCAAAATAAAGATCTATGTTATACAGTACTGTACTAATAAAAGGAGTGTGTGTTGGGGGGTCAAAAAATAGTAAACAGATAAGAAAATTTCACCACACTGTTACCAGATTGTAACAGAAAATGGTTATGGTAACTCGCCAGAGGACGGCCTTTGACATTTTCTGAAAAGTTCTGGAGGTTTCTGGATCCTTTACAAAAATGCAAGGGAGCCAGGCATTAAAAAGGCTGAGCAGGACAGACTTAGAAAATGATTTATGCTTTCACAGAAAGTAACTTCTCTTGCAGTTCTCTGCTGGAGAGACAGAGTGTAATTAGAATGAATAACCATCCTAATTTTTGTTGTTTGTCCTAATTAATTCCTTTTTGTTGTTGTTGCCCATTGACCTTTCTTGATCTAGTTGTCAGGTAAAAATATTTCTGCCTGCAGGCAGAGATGCTGGAATCCAGACCGAAAGTCACTAGTTTGCTTTCTGAGTCATAGGATTTCTTGAGGTAAACAGCACCCTTTTGTGACTGAGTACTGAATGTAAATCACAGGAAACAACTCTTAGTAATGTGTCTTAGAGACCTTTATTCCTTCAAGCATCTTGTTTAGTCACTTAAAGATAACACTGTGGTATTTCAGAACCTTTGTGTATTCATACATTTCGTCTTTCCCTTTGTGTGTCTGTGTATTAATTAAATGTACATTAATTCAAATAGACTTTTTTTTTCATGTTGCTTTTGCAACATACATAAGTACTTGAACCAATTTACCGGTATAATATAAGAACTTGACAACTTTTTTTCTGAGACCTAACTTGAATTCTGGTTTTAATTTTCCATGCTGTTAAAACAGAGCAGAAAAATTCCAATGGCAAAATCAGGAAAATGACACACTACAGGAGGAGAAGAAAGTCTCTGTTAGGCAGGTAAAGTCTGTTATTCTCTTCATTTGCTTTCTGACACATGAAAATATTGTCCACTGTCCCAAATTATTCCATCTGTTTTCAAAAAAGATACTTCCCACCACTTGTCCCTACAAGCCTGACTTGTTTTATGTATCAGAAGAACACTGTTACAGTTACAAAATTCAAAGGACAATTTGCCATCATTATCTGAAATGATCATTAACTTTTACTCGGAATTTTTTTGGAGGAGAAAGTAAAGATACTTTACAGCAATTTTTCAGATTACCAAAAACTTTGACATGCTATAACTCCCTTCTGGTTTCAATTGACAGGTTAGCTTTATAAGAAATAGCTTCTTCCTTCTGTCTGCCTCTATTTTTTTGAAATTTTTTTTTGGTGTTGGTGTTGGTGTTGGTGTTGGTGTTGGGGTGTGTGTGTGTGTGCGCAATTCTCATATAATAGGTAGGATATACTGTATAAGGGAAAGTAAGCTTTGGGGTTTACTACAATGAAAGACTTTTAGTGTTTTGTTGTTGAGGAAAGGAAAGAACTTATCAGAAAAAAAAAGATATCCTCTGGTTCAATACCTAAAAATAATAAACAAAACCTTTTTAAGGTCCTGTCATGGCTCCAGAGTCACAGCAAAGGTAATCATGGATGGACTTGGTTTTAAATTAGAAACAAATCTCTCCTGAAAAAACATACCTACAGGTATTGCATATTCTGTAGAAGCTCATAAGAAGAATGACAAACTGGCAAATTGCAAGACTAGTCTTGATGGTCAGATTGCACTGAATTATTTAAACTCTAAAATATAGCACAATTCTAAACACGAGAATTTTCATGCACTATGTATATGAAAACATATACCTGCCTTGGCAGGCAGATCACCTAGATGGGGAACTAGATGATCTCCAGAGGTCCCTTCTAACCCCTACCATTCAGTGATTCTTTGATTCTGTGATACTCTGATAAGTTTCTATAAATAGAAATATCTTAAATGATGTGTGCCTTGTCGGGGTCACATTAAATGGCATTATCTTCTAACAAATGGGCATGGTGGAATTACCTTTTTTCTGTTTGCAAATTGTTTGTGTAAGCATTTTACATTCTGCAACTGTTTTTATTTCTAAGTATCCATCGGGCAGCATGGGTAGGTTATTCATAGTCTGTTTATTTTAACTGTTTAGTAAGCATTACATATGATATGCATCTGGTCATGAAAACCATATGATTTATTTTCTCTCCCATCATTTGATAACTGAAACCTTAAAATAAAATAAACAAAAATAAACCAAAACATAAGCATTAAAAATATTACAAGAATTTTATGTTTTACTTCGTCGAAATTGGTTTTGATTTTTTAAAAGTGTTCATTCATTTTTGAATAAAATTCAGTGTCAGCATAAAACAATTATATTAGTGAGAAACTAAATCAGATTGTGATTTAGAAATTTAACAGAGTTTTTATGAAATGTAAATATGTACAACTAAGCAAGAAAGATAAGGCCAGATGTCTCTAGATGATTTACTCTGATGGACTTCTGTATTATGTTATCACATTTCAGTGTGAGAACTAGGTGGGAAGAATTAGAAAAAAATAGGAGAATTATGTAAATGCACAGCAAAATGTTTTAAAATTATGTGCTCTTTTAACATGTTAACTTAGATTCCTAGAATATAATCCCAAATATTTCTGTATCCATTGACTCAAGGACACCAAATGCAATGTTCCATGTTACTGAATAAGCTGAGTATTTTTCCTTCCACCAGCCAAATCAGTTTTAGGGAAAGAAATAGCCACAAACATAACCAGGAAACAGTAGAACTCTTCCTTTCTTCTGGTTCTTTAAACTTTAAGAAGTGTCATATTTACCTAAAACTTGACCACGGTGTGTCTTTTAAAATGTGTTCTCACTTAATAAATGACTTACTGTAATACTTGTGGTATTAGAAACATTACTATCAAATATCTAACATTGTAAAAATAATGGTGGAAACCATTTTGTCTTCAGCTTGTCACAAAGAGTTCATTATGACTAAGACGATACATTAATTAATCACAGCTCTTATCTGAAATGTACAAAATGCAGTAACTATAATCTTTTTCTAGTAAAGCCATATAGCATGACCTGAAGGGAAAAATGTCTAATGGAAGGCATTTAAAGTACACATCTTTAAATTCCTTGGATTTGCCACTCTTCATGCATGTAAATAGAGAGAAATGTTTAAATATATTATATAAATTATACTAATTCCAGGCCTGTCTC
>JANIJG010010662.1:43839-77193 GCA_024611175.1 Megaceryle torquata | reverse complement strand
AATTCCAGGCCTGTCTCTTAATGGATTCAGTTGTCTTGGTGAATTTCCAAGGATACATACTTTTATTTTTGGGTTGGTTTATAAAAGAACTTTATTCAAATGATAATTCTGTTGCTAGATATTTTATTTCCTTTCCTGAATATACGATATGGACAGAGAAGAACTGAAGATTTTTGTAATGCAACCGATATAAAAGTAATTTCATCTTAAGAGAAATAGATAAAATACAGACATAGTGAAAGTGCTGGAGATGACAGAAGGTTTTAAAGGAAGAAGATAAACACTTGCTAGCAATATTGTGTTTACCTGTGGTGGTGGAGATAATATCTTGGCAACTGACTTAAATCACTGGTGTCCTGTGAGTATCCTACCATATTTATCCTATCCCATCCTTATACCATCATCTCAGTCTTTTGGTGCTCCATTCATTAAATCCTTGATTGTTATGCTTATTGAATGATAGCTGAACATCAAACAGAACAAAGTGGCAGTTTATCAGTTCCAAGTGATCCTAAATTGCAATTTCAAGTGGACTGAGTAGGACAGCATTGGTGACTGTAAGAGTAGAAGAGTCATATGGAGGGTTATGGTACTCAGACTAGTCAGTGGTATTAAAGAACAGCAGTGTTGTAAGAAGGCATTTATCAAGTAGAAAACACATGCCTAGGTAAAAACATGTGACTGGTCTCTACTGCTTTGTTCAGAGCTGTGGTATACTAAGAGTATATAAGAAGAGTTTCTAAAAATATTTGTGTAAAAGCAGATAAAGTGCAAACAGGAAGGCTTGCATTCTTATTGCTCTATGAAATCTATATCTGATGCTGTGTGACTTTATGTATAGTATTCACACCAGATTTAATAAAATTTATTTTTCATTTTTCCCTTCCTTTTTTTACTGTTTATTATCCATGACCAATAAACTGTCCCTATTCTTCGCCTTCTCTTTCTAGGGCTTACTGGTTTTTTTCACTTTTTAATTTCTAGCCATGTTACTGAGGCTCTAGTAGCTCTGCAACTTAAACAGCAATGTATGCCCCCACTACGTTTCAAATATTGTTTTACTTCACTTCTATTAATGAAATCAAGTCAAATAAAATGTTCCTGACTCTTAACTGAATAAAATTGCAACTTATGGGAAGTCTTGAAAAGGACATAACTTGTAGCAAGATGTATTACTGATGCCTTTAGGACTGCTGGTATCATATCATTCTGATTAGTAAAACTGATCTCCATTCAAATCCTCATTAAACTGTTCTGTATTCTGAAAGAAGCTCGAAAATATACCACTTCATCTGTGACTGATAACTAATGACAGCCCTTTAAGAACAGACTCATATACCTCCCACCTCTCCTAGATATATCCCAACTGTTTTGAAGAAGTAGCATAAACATCAGAGCTAGAATTAGTGACAGATATCTGCACATTAAGCACTGATATGGCACCATTCATATTGCTGATTTTTTAATTTATTTTTTTCTCTCAAGAAAGTTCAAGCAAGAAATTTTAGCCAGGAGTGAGAACACCACAAAGCAAACCCTCTGTAATGTGCTCGAAGCCTTGACATATCAGCTGCATAGTGTTCAGCCCTGAGACAGCAGGTCAGGTAGATTTTCCCTGTAAAAAACTGCAGTGGCAGGAACTGGATAAGAATTAATAGCTCTCAGGGTACTTTACTGAAGCTTCTACCAACAGCCATCTCAGAAAAGAGGCTGATAGAGCTCCTTAGCTCTGCCTTTGTACACAGGTAGTGGTTCTGAGTATCAGCACATGCTTCACAATCTGCATCAGAATGGATTACCACGAAGCACTCAGAACCTGTCCTCAGACATTTGTGTTATCATTTGTTTCTGGATATAGGAATTTTTTATGCAGCTGTCTTGTTAATACTATGGTTGATGATAGCACTTGTGAGAGCCAGCATTATTGCCTCAGGTATGTTTAGTCTCATATGCAACATGACCTTTACACTGTGAGCTACATCCCCACTAACGCCAACATTTTTCAGGGGATTTACAATGTTCCTCCTATTTGTCATTGAACATTTCCAGTCACTTAAGAGGAAGAGGTCAAAGAACAGAGTGAGTGAGGTTGTTGCTTGGACACAAATGGTTGTTGCTTGGAGACTGATAGCTCTTCTAAGGACAGCTTTCCCTGCTGCAGAAGAGTACCAACCCTATGACTCTCACCTTTTCTGAATTATTAAAAAAAAAAAAAAAGCTCAACACATACTAAATCAAGTCCAGAAATCATCCAAAGGCTAAGTCTGAGAAAAAACAGGCAAACAGTACTACCATTTCTTTGTATCTTCATTTTGGTTAAGTCAGTGATGAAAAAAAGGACTGCTTTGAGGTTAACTGAAAAATAGTCCTGAAAACACCATTTACTGACTCTTTTGTCTTCAAAACAACATAACAAGAGGAAATTAAATTGGAGCCTGCATTTTGTATTTATGTGAATTAAGAATTTTTCCACCCACAGCTACAGAACATTTGTGACTATGACCCCTAAAAAAGTTACCATGTATCGGGAGTATACATGCAAGGTAGCTATCCAAGCTCTCACTATAGTTAGTGAAGACCTTGCACTCAAGATAGTTGCCCTGACAGATGTGCTTTGTGTCTTTTGACAAAAAGTTTGGAGACATTCAAATAGTCAAATATGAAGTGAGTTCTGTGAAACACCAGACCCCTCTATGTAGGCAACTGAAGGACAGGAGGGGTAACCCAGATGGCACTTTGTATCTTTTTTTAAAAATAACTAACCTCAGTCCTAGGCATATCCTTTACAGAATGTCAATTTGCTTACTAGACTCCATTGACTGTATCAGTATCTGCAACCCTTGAGTGGGTATTTTGGTTATCCTAAGGTAACTCAAAAAGCACTAGAGGTCCATATTTAGGCATCTGAACTGAGCCCTAGATCTCTATTCATTGGAATCGGAGCTTGAATGTGAGCATGAATTTGGTTGTCTTATTCTTGAAACAAATGCCATCCCAGATGCCCAGCCATTTTCAATTGCTGAGCCTTAATTGTTAAGAACCAGATATTTTTTTTTTTAATAAAAGAAAACTGCTTCAGCAACCTCAATTTTCCATGAAAAATATCAAGCAAATAAAATGCTAAACCAAAGAACATAGTTTGGAAGCAGCTGCAGACCTGTTTGGTCAAGTTCTAAAAGTGGTCAAGGCTTTCCATTTCTGTTTGCTAGAAATATCCAGTACTAAGAAAATATCCTCAAAGTATACACATCATAATTGTACTCAACAGACAGCCTTTACTGAAATGAGGATGAATATCCCATCTCACAAATATATTAAGAAAGGGAAATTCTCCAGAGTGTTTTGGCAGTAGCTGCTTTGCTGGTATCTCACAGTGGTTTGGCAGTACCTCACAAACCAAATAATGAATTTTTGATTCATGTTTCATCCTTTTTATTCATCACAGCCATTGCCAATGCTTGTCAAGATACTTAATCAATCTCCAGTATTTTACTATTTCTTTTCTTTAAGACTTTCTCTTTTTCCATCATCTTTCTCCACTGCTAATTGCCTGAACTGAATAGTGAGCAATTTGAAGTGGTAAATTTTTAAGAAATTAGCAAGACTGGTTCTTTTCTCATTTCCAGATTGCCCTGCTGTTATTGTGTGTTCTGGTGGTTATGGGCGTCCATTAATTAAGCATCTCATTTTATCTTAATCTTGAACTTGGAATAGTAAAAAATAGGCAATTGCTTTGTTTCCATCCACAGGATATTTGCTAAATTCTAACCTCATTACTGAGCAAGTCACATATTTGTGGTGCTTATTTTTTTAAACACCCTCAAGTGATGCCCTTTTCCTTCTTGTTGTCTTTACATACACGTCAGCAGTTCTGAGTGCTGAAGAACCTTTTGGGGAAATATAATGGTATTTGTAGAGGTAGCAAGCAGCCACATATACAACTGCATCTCAAACAGTTGTGTGAGTCTAAAAAGAGACAGCAAAACATAAAACTCTTCAGCACTATTGATTATTTTACTCTTCAGTGTATTACTTCATTATCTCTTAATGTTTCAAATTATTTAACAGCTTTGTGACCTTCACTGGAATTTGGTCTTTCATCTGACACATTTTTAGCCAATAGCTCATCAACCTGAAGGGTTTGGCTTGGTGAAAAGGATCATTTTATTTGTTTATTTATTTATTTTAAAGAATAAAGTTCCAAAGTGTTTCTTTCACCTTGGTATAGTGCTGAAGTAATTTGATGAAAGGTATATGTACATAATGGCTTGAGATATTTGGTGCCATGGTAGAATGAGAACATCAGGTGACATTTTTATGGCGGACTACTTCAGTACCATTAATAAAGGAAGTGTGTCATTACTGATGTAACTGTTCCACTACTTGAATGGAAAGTGTCAATATGCTGTTCTCGAAGGCTGCAGAATAACTATAATTCTCTGAATTGTTTTCTACTGTTTTAGTATATAGCTGGAAGACAGAAAAGTGACAGGAATCTAAGCTTGCTTGCTTTTTCTCATTCTCTGATGGAGTTAATATCATGAGAAAAAATTCTGCATACACTACTGCCATAAATTTGAAAAAAAAATTGCTAATGATGGTCGATTGTACAAGTGAAAAAGTTGTTTCAGAAACCTCTTAGCTTTTGTACTTCACGTTTTAGGATAATGGAGTATAGAGCGTAACAAGTCTAAAATAACCTATGTATTATATACATATATAGTTCTTGTTACCCTAGGATGTTATATACTTTATAACAGGAGATAGAAAAAAAGCCCATGTATAAGGGTAATAGGTGCCTCACATAACACCGTAATGGTACACAGTAATCATGCAGTATTTCCTGTGTAACTTTATGTAAATAAACATATTTTACCCTAGTTACTTCCATACCATAGGTAATTTTAGAAACAGACATTTTTTGAGGATTTAAATCCTTTTTGATGATTGTAAAAACAATCTTCATGAAGACACATAATTCCACACTCTCTTCAGTTTGGCTCTATCTTCACTGCATGGTGACCATCTGAGAAGCAACCAAGAGATTGTCTTTGAACAGAAGCTTTCCTTCATGTTAACACATAATTTCCTACCACTCCACTAAGCCTCAGGCAAGGCAGTAGCTGCTCTCTCTTGACATGGTACTGTACACCGTGATGAAGTAATCATTCATGTGACACAATATACTAATCATAAGTAAATTACACTCTTTAAAATTACCATCCCCAATCACAATACCTAAAACAATGTGATAATTGCTGTCATAGGAACGTGGGGAAAATAGAAGACTAGTCATTAAACAAATATTATAATCATTAATAACAAGTGCCACACGAAATAACAATTTTCTACTAATCACTATCCTAGAGCTGTAGTGCAAAGTGCAGATCCTCTTTCATATAGTAATCCGGCTGCATACAGCTTGAAAATATTACAAACTTGCAATTTTTTTTGGTCCATGAACAGTTTTTGTACTTTTTGTGTTTTGTACACTGTACATTTCCCTACTTAAATATGGATTTCTATATGCAGCAGTTATACAGCCACGCTTGTATTTCTCCCTTGGCTTATGGACTTAAGCTTCTGGGCTTTAGAATACTATTCTTACCTCTTACATCTTTGTTTGTTAGTGTCTAGTTTTGTATTTCACCTTTTACCACCTCTCATGAAGTGATGGTGCAGACCATGTGTGACCCTGGGCCACAGCGGGATGTCAGCCCCAGTCAACATTATATTCTTCATTTAATTACAAATACAATGGGCTAGGACAATCTGACACCTTCTGTTCTTGCATGTTCTAGGTACAAGTACAGTGATTTTTGACAATTAAGCACTCCCTAACCACACCCAAACCTCCTATTGCCTGGGAAATGTACCCCAAACTCCTCCTGCCTGGATCATAAGCCACTCTGAAGGGTGCTAATATTGTCTGACACGAAAAATAGCCACAGTGGAAAAGTACTGTCCAAAGTCAATCATCTTGCGACCCTATAAATACCAATCCTAAACGAGGCTTTTTGAGCTCTCCAGGATCAGAGTGGGCTGTGAACCAGCATCTTCTCCCAAGATGAGACACCTCTTAGGGTAGAGTTTCATGATGTTCAAGGTAGATTTTGTGACGTAGCTAAGACCATCTACTGGTGAAAGCTGACAAAGGGAAAAGACTGTTCATCAGTAAAAGATGATGAACAGTGAGTAATTCACAATAAGATTTCATGAAATTTAAAAAAACATTGGGTACCAAAAATTTACTATAAACTGCAGAAAAAGAAACATCTTCATCATAGGTTAACCTCTATATCTGTGTGTGTGTGTGTGCGTGTACGATTTAGTCTTAATATTTTTGTGAATATTTCTATTTGTTTATATGATTTAATGTCTGTATATACCTGTGTATGTGTATTTTCATGTACAATGTGATTTAAGAAATTCTATCATATATCTCACTTGAATATTACTTAAATTACTATGTTGATTATGGTAAATTTTGTGAAATAATCCTGATATTTTCTTTTTGCTAAAATAATATAATTTAATCCTGTGATTTACCATAACAATATTAACAAATGCCCAATTACTATTGTGTAGGATACTCATATTCCATACACCCCTTAATTCAATTTTCCCTTGTATATTTCTATGTAAAAAGTAATAGAGTAAACCTTGACAACCTTGATAAATACGTTGAACTTTGTTAAATTCCATCAAATTAATTAAACTCTGTCAAATTATCATTCTATCTCAGTAAAACATATTGCTGCTTTCCTATTCTGTGTGAGCTGCATTCCACTTACTCTGTGGCTAGCAGGATCCTTCAAGAAGAGATTTAAGTGATTTAAAGCACTCTTCTGTGACACATGACCTCCTTAGCACTTGCATCACGCCTTACTTTGTTTTACCCTGTAGAGTAAGTTTCTTCAAAGCTGATATCCTTTCCCATGCTGGCAGTTTCTCCTTTTTTTTTCACCATATAAGCCCACATGTTCTTATACAAAGGCAGTAATCACCATGTTATCACTCTGTAGAAATCTTTTTTTCTGCCTTGAGTTCTGCAGTAAGTTGTCTGGGCTAGAGGATTATCTCAGCTTATTTATATTTCCCTCTGTGAGTATTCAAGAGGGTCAAAGAGCACCCATGAGCAATAAAAGCTGCATGAATGTGTGGGTCCATTACACCTTGGTAGATAGTGTGCTTTCTTTTCGGAATGCTCAGCACTGCAATTAGTCATTTCACTAAGCATTTCATATGAACTGTCTTTTTTAAAAAAAAGAGGTGTTTTTATCAATTTTGTAATATATATTGCTTAGCTATTAGCACAGAGCTTTATTTCAATAGTCTTTTAAAACCTCCTCTACTTCTATGAGAGTCAAATATAATTGATTATCCTAAAATAAGTTTTCAATTTTGTATATGTACATTTTACAAAAGTAGAATAACCACAGGCCAAGAATAATTCAATCCCATCATGGTGAATCCCTTCCACGTGCTTATGAAATTTTGAGGAAAAAACCCCACATTTGGATGTTGATAACTTGCGTTGTCAAGGCTTTCTTTTTGAAAAAGGCTATTCAAAAAGGGAAACAATATCATATGAGAAAGCAAAGATGCTAACGCCATCTTTGCATATTGCTCACACGTTTTTTTAGGCAGAGAGAAGGAGGTAAAGGAAGACAGTAGACAGGAAAAAAAAAAAAAAAAAAGAAAGAGATACCAGTTAATTTGGCTTGAGTTTAGAAAAGCTTTCTCTAATGGCTATAAAGAAACTCGGGAGCTTTGGGGCTTACTTTTCCTGCATTAGAGATGCTCAGACAGAACTTCAGGGAGATGAGTATCAGAAGTCTCATTATCAGGGCAGATAGGGAGAGAGCAAGGCAAAGATGGGCAGCCATGTGCATCTTCTAGGTGTCAGCAGATGTTGCTGTTTAGAGCCTTAGAGTCTTGCATAGGTACTGAGGAAATCTTTCCTATATGTCAACCTTTTCTGAAGTAAGGGGATGTGTTTCTTCATTCATATTAGAGCATGAACTTAAAAATAAAGACACCTCTCCTCCCTCTAACAAATAACCAAGTCAACTAGTTAAGGTAATAGAGATAAATGTCCAAATATAGAACTCCCTTTTAAGCATTGCTTTATGCCTCTAAAAAAAATCAGATCTCTCCTTATTGTTTGTTTCCTCACTGAGAAAGAAGGTTTATACCAGAAATCTGTAGCAAAAGTCAACTTTAGACATTGCCAGAGTATTCTTTGAAGGAAAGTATTAAAGCCACTACAGTGCAATTAAACTGAGAAATTAGTATGTTTATTTTGGGGTGTGTATGCTAATGTTTTTTTTTAAAGACAAGAGGCTGGAGTGTTCTCACCACAGCCCCTTCATAGCTAGTAAATTCACATGAAACTCTACTTTGTCAACCAGCCCACTATTTGCAGTTTGGTTATTATTTTTAAATGTATAAATAAACAAAATGAGCTACCTGCACTTTAATTTCCATCCAAGGGTAAGCAGGAAAGTGGAGATGGATTTTGCTCCCTTCTTTGTCTCTAAACCTCTTTGCATTTTTCTGACAAGAATTGTTTCATTGGAAAACAATCCAGGTGCAAGCCAAGTAAAAATTTTCCTCCTTGAGTCTGTTCCAACACATGCATCTTGCTCTCTGTGTTAATGCTGCCTAGGCAGCAAACTCACTCAAAAGCATTAGGTCTGCTGGGCAGGTAAGGTTTATCTCCCATAGCTACCTCCCCACTTCAGACTCTAGGGTCAGACTGTGACAGATGGTGATATCTCTATTAGGAGAACCAGTGCCACCTGCAGATTCCTGACTTGCTCTTCCCTATGCCTTGACTAAGAGGAATATGACAAAGGTGGTGATGCCATTTTTTGGATGCTTTTCCCAGCAGTTGATGCTCACTAGTCACTACTCAAAGTTATCCCAAGGAGGACTAAGACAATTCAGTTTTCCAAAATTCTTTCAAGACCAATACCATTAGCTTATTGGGAACTCATTCAGGTGAGCAGGCATGGCCAGGTGAATGACCATGGGAAGTTTTATAACTTGTGTGAATATCTCTGTTATTTTCACAAGTTCATTAAGACACTGTGAGAAATAAAGCTGTGACCAACATTCATATATTTGAAGTGAGAATACTTTCCTCCCAGTCCTCCTCATCAATTGACTTTGGCAGGACAAATGGATTTTTGTTCAAGTACCTGAAAAGTAACTCCTGTTGTTTTCCATTTATCTCTATAAAAACAAATAAAAAACCAAGTAAAAAAAACCTATAAAAAAGGTCTATTAACCTGTTACACAAATGACCCGTGTTAAGTTATATAGATCCAACTAATCTTTTGTTCTATAAACAAGACCACATTTGCTTCCAGTTATTTCTATTGCTTCTTTTTAATGGTGATTTCCCAAGTTAAAACCAAGCCTGATAACTCCCTCTAATCTTTATAGCAATGGCTTTTAAAATATTCAAACTGGGTAATTTATTTTTAATGATCTGTAGCTCTGAAACCATTCAGGCAATGTGCTTTACACTCTACAGAAAAATTCCCCTTGGTCCTCAGGGCAAACTTGCATTTTTTTCAGGCCAACCCAGTTTTGACAACCAAAATGTTTATTAAAAAGAGAGACGGAGAGCGCAGGGGAACTAATGTTAAAAGCAGTGACTGAAAAGGTCCCTGGTGACATTTTAAAACAGAATACTGTTGAGACAGCTTTTTAATTACTTTGAAACCCTTCTGATAATTTGTGCCTGGGAAAGGTTCATATGAAATGTTCTTAAACATCATTTACATGAATGGAAACTTATCATGCCGTGTTTGCTTATAAGTGAAGTACTCAAAATGAAAGATGAGAACTAGACCTCTAACAGCCAGAGTATTGTCCAGTACATCTGCCATACAGAAACTCCTGTTCCAAAAGAAGGTACATCTATGACACCTTTGCTAAAGATTTTGCAGTGAGATGTAAGTTAAAAGAAAGATTCGAGTGTTAAAACATTTTTTGAAGGCTCATTATGATATAAGCAACATCATCTAGGAAAGACATTTATTGATTATTGAGCTCTATTTAGCTAGTCCTCAGAAGGTGGCCCAAACTCCCCTTCAGTTTTCCAATTTACGTTGCTTCTATATCATTCACCTTACCCACTGAGAAATATCATCAGGCTTTAGCCTCGATACCTTTACCTAGTTTCAACTAAGTGCAAGTACTGCCTTATATAATTACAGTTTGTGTACCAGATCAATATGGTTTTCACAGTCCTTCTGTGCTTGAACATCATCCTGCTTTCCCTTAGCTTTTTCGTTACAGATCTTTGGCCCCATCATGATTTCAGGAGCAGAGGCACTCTCTGGATGGGGACTGGTACACAGCATTGCTCTGTTCCTCTCTTTGTAGGAGGATTATACTTGCTGATGCTAAAAATGTTCTTCCTTACCTGCAGCCTAGGTTTAAGGTTTTTTAAATATTATCAACATCAGTTAGATAATCTGAGTTTATTGTGATGAAAATTCACATTTAATTTGGTATATTACTCATTCTATATCCTTCTTTTTCCTGCTGTCACAGTTTGATATTAAAGCATCAAGTCTGATACTGCTCTCCACTGATGTAAACCTCAGAAGGTACTGCTAATCTCTACGTCCTTTTATAGAAGACAAATTTAATACCGTGAAGTCATTCTCGGTGAACTTTCCTTTAGTCTGGAAGAAGTTGCCAAAACAAAGAATCTGTATTTTCCTGTGGCACAGCAACACTGGACTCGGGGAAGCTACATGCCCCTTTTTCCTTTACAGTAGGGTTCTGTGCCAGAGAAAATGGCCAAGATTACCAAGCATAGGCACAGTGGTGACAAGATAGGATTACACAGGCAAATGCACTTTCTGACCATTCCAAATAATCTAGACTTCTTCAAAATACAAAATTCTGGAAGCCATCTCAGAAACAAGACAAATAATAAAGGTTTTTTCGTTCTTTTCCTTTCTTACATCAATTTTACTGTCTCCAGCAGTTCTGGTGCATGCATCCTGTATATTATGAATAGAAATGCTGTGTTGTGAGATTATATTTTCTTGAAGTTATAAGAAGTGAATCATGCCAATTTCTTATACAGAGAATAAACCAGGACTTGGGATATTTAAATAAATTCAAATAAAATAAATGAGTTGCAGTATCTCACCACCTGTTTGGCTTTTCAAAATTTTTTCATTTCAAGATTCACAGAGATAGTAATGGATACCATTCACCAACTGAATAAAGAATTAAGCACAAGCAGTGCAAAACGTATTTAAATAAATAATATAAGCTGATTATTTTAATGTTGTGATCACAGTAATGTGATAGATGTGAAAAACAAGTAGGAAGTGACTCAGGAAATCTCCATGTAAATGTTTATTTGGGATGATGTTAACATTTACACTAAATGGATGGAAGAAAACCACAGTAGGAATTCCAAACATAACTAAAATTGTTCAATAATTTCATGACAATACATTTTTCTTTGGAGAAAAACTTTCTTTGAAAATTACTTTCATGAGGAGACTGGTATTTTAAAACTTTCTAAGAACAAAACTTCTCAGATTTATTTCTTAAATTTTTGCTGTTGAAGGCAGGATTCCACTTTCTGGACAATTTTATGCACACAAAAAAAATCACTTAAAATGTTAGGTTTGTTATAGTTTATGGCTCTTCAGAGTTTATTTTTGACTAAAGCAAATGTATGATTGCCCTTATGTCCCTTACTACTTCAAAGTGTCTAAACCATAATTTTGAATGTCTTTGTTTATAGACACATCAATTTCTTATCTTAAAAAAAAAGTTTGCAGTTATAAGTGGCTGCTCTCTGATGACAACTCCAAAATGCCATAAACATCTGATGTTCTTAAATTAGTTAGTTGGAACATTTTAAGCTCACAAAGTATTGTTTATTCCTTGGCTGAAGAACATAAAGAATTTTTTAATTATTAGAATGAAAAACATGCAACTGTCGTCTCTTGGGTGTGGCAGAAAGTGTTTATTTTCTTGGAGCAGAAGGAAACCAGTGAACTGGTCATCTTGTGTCATCCATACCTAGGGGGAACAGATAAAATGTGAATAGCCCATCAGAAGTGTTAAAAATGTGAATGATATTAGTTGCGATCAAGAACTAGCAACAGATAAACTTTATCAATAGTAAGACATAGAACCATATGTAAAAAAAAAAGCATAATTTTACACTGAAAGAGAGAGAGGTGGCATAAATGGACAGACATCCATCACCACTGTAAGAGACATACTGACTCTTTCCTCTTTACAGTGCATGTTCATATGTCTACTGATTATACTCCCTGCTAGATTTTGTCATTTTACCCAGTGGCATCATCAAACTTACTGGTCGGTAATTTGGGGATTCCTTGAGAGTCCTTTTTAAAGATTGGTGTCAGATTTGTCACACTCCATTCTTCCAGCACCAGGGTTAGCTGAAGTTATATATCACACTCAGCAGTTAGCTTAACAATCGTATATTCTAATTTCTTCAGAATTTTGGTAAGAAAAGAACTAGTCAGATGTTAGCACAGATGCAAATGATTTTCCCTGTGTTGCTGTTGCTTTACCTTTATCTTACTTTTTCTACAAACTGGTCATCAATCACACCATCGTCTTTGGGTAGACTACCAGCCTTGCCTTCTCTTTTTACACTTCAGTAAGGTGGTCTTCAAAATATTTCAGTCAGCCAAACCATTAGACATAGGACTTTCAGCTTCCCATGTTCAGACTGCTTTGTTTTTTGATTTTTTTTTTTCTCTAGTAAATCTTACCGATTCTTCTGTTTAACCACACTGATGTAGGAGAACAGGGGAAGAGAATCACTTCTGTAGTCATCTTTTTTTGGTAGTTAGAATATATTTGTTGTAAAACTCAACAACAACAACAAAAAATCCCCTGTGGGTATTTTACCCATTTAACTATTCCTTTTTAATATCTTCCTAACCAGCTTTCTCAACTTTAACTAGCTTCAGTTTCTGTAGTTAAGAGCTTCCATGATGGATATTTATGGTGTAACTGGACACTGAACATCCATTGAATGGTGACCACGAATGCCTCATGGCCACTTCTTTATCACTGCAAGCAGGATTTGGGAGGATTGATCTCCAACATAATGTCAGTACTTTTTGCACAAAAATGTGATGTTGACAAGGGCAGAGGACCAACAGTGATATGATCTCTGTGATATTATTGCTAAGTAAATATAATTCCAGATTGCTTTAGCAGTGCAGGAAAAAACATGCTGCATGACAGTAGCATAACGGGACACTTGTTAATCATATTTATGTCCCATAGCTGTCTGTATGAAAGTTGTGCTTTTTTGCAGTTACTTACCTGTTGCAGCACACAAGTGCTGTACATAGACATAAACTGCAGTTCCATTTTACATCAGCAAGTAATTTTACCAAGCATAATAATAGAGTACATACTTTCCTCATACTAATGAATCACTGAATAGTTATACAAATATAAAAATGTATTGCTCTGAGAAATGACAAGATTTAGCACACAATATTTATACAGGCAAAATGGAGTCAAGTGGTAAAAAATCTTTTTATAAGTAAATAAAAAAATCACAAGTCAAAGTAACAGAATCCTCAGGTGACCGCTTCAGATATTAGTATCTACATGGCAGACATCTAAGATTATGTGATATGAGGAGTTACTATAGGCAAGCTGATGCAGCTGGAATCAAGCTATAGTCCTGAGCAGTTATGAACACTTGCATGCATTCCAGTGATAGGAAGTTAATGATAAGGAAGTTTTGTGGGTTTAGTCTTCAGTAGTGCTTACAGATGAAATTACTATTATCTCATTTCCTCTTTGAGGTTAACTCTAAAAACATTCGAATCATAGAATCATAGAATGGTTTGGGTTGGAAGGAACCTTAAAGATGATCCAGTTCCAACCTTCTTGGAGTCAGGGGCACCTCCCACTAGACCAGGCTGCTCATGTGGTAGCAGTCTGTACATGAGCTTTTAAGTTATGTTAGAACTAACATAAAAATTCCATTTATTTCAAACTTTGACATAAAGTGGTTTCCTATGATAAATTAAAAATCATACAAAAACTATCTCTTCATCGTTGCTTTTACTTCATAAAAATTACTTCAAATGCATTTTTGCAGGCAATTGTATAATCTTCACCTTATAAACATAAATGATCCCTCCTGGTAAAAATTTAGTGAGGAGGCATCTCACTTTCTAATGGAAAATGAAGGCTTTGAGAACCAATTCAGGGGACCACAATTATATTTTTATTCATATATTTTTTCATTCCCTTCTTCTTGAAATTTCCCCCATATCCCAGTTTTTTGTTGGACATTGGGAAGAAAAAAATTTAAGTGCAATTAACATATCTTATGATGCCTCTGTGGAAAGCTCTACCATATTCCTGGTTTGTTTCTCTGGTGTATTTTCACTTGAGTTAAAGAACTGGGCCCCTCTGCTCACCAGCTAAGACTTTTGAAACCCATTTGAAAAAAATGTGATCAGTTTTTGCCCCTTCTAGTTATTTTCTTTCTGAAAAGTTTTCTTGTTCTACTGAGGACATAAGACAAAAATGAGTGAGTATCAGGAGGGTATCTATATCTATTTGAGAAGGACATGATAGTAATTATTAGAAAAAATATTTTCATCTGAGTCTCATAGACCAGTTTTTCAGACCTAGAAGATTTAGAAAAGAGGTGCATTCAAACCTTGTAAGCCAAACAAATTTTTTCATTGACATTTGCTAAAATGTTAGTGTGAGAATATTTCAGATATTCTGTGCTTAATTAAATGTGATTAAATAATTTTGAAGTCAGATACTCATAGTAGTGAGAATATGCAGAATATGAAGAATGGTAAATGCTATTTGCTATAGAGGATTAAAGAAATAGTTACGTTTGTAAAAATGATCCCCAAGAGCTTGAGATGTGTCTAACCTATTTATAACCTTTTTTTTCTCCTCTTAAAAAGCAAAACTTTACTGGAAAAATAATATAATGAAATTCAGCCTGCTGTGGAGAGGTCAGTTTCAGGGACTTTTGTCCCTGCAAGCAAATGACTCAGATGATATATTGCCAGTACTAATCATGAGACTGATGCCTGGCAAAAAGTGGAGCTGGCCTTCTTCAGTACTTTTTAATTAAAAGAAAAAACACTTTTTTTTTTTTTTTTTTTTTTAACCTCTAATGGAAGAGTGCTGCAGAAGAAGGTAGGCAGAGGGCATGAGGAAAAGGGGAAAATGCTCTAAAAGGCTCCTTTGCATCTTAGACAAAACCTGGAGTCCTAATGGTAATGAGGTTGGGAAGGGCAGAGGTGACCCTGCATATTCATCAGCCTGATCATTTTAACACAAGTTTCCAGGTAGCTTTCAAATGGCATTTCCCAGACCTTTCTGCAGTTGTTGTAACAATAAGGACCAACTCCACTGTCTCTTATTAGAGAAGGTTGAGGGACACAGTCAGATACCTTGAAAAAGGAATATTTTTAGTTCAGATATCTGAATTTAATTCAGGATAATAAGTGCATGAACTTCTTGGGTAAGAGCCAAGGGTTTTGATCCAGCAAAATTGTATCCATATCATAGGAAACTGGAAACCCTGCAGAGCTACAGGAAAATCATAGTCTGTTAAAACAAATGTTTTGTAAACATCTCGGCTTTGAGAAGCTCTAGTCAATGATCACTGCCAGCTTTTCTCAAGGACTGCTCTGATGAGTGAGCCTCCGAAGATTACAGCCACAGGTCCTCCTGCACGGAGGCACAAACCTAAAGATGCTAAGGGACTCCAGGTCAGGAAGAAGAAGAAAAAAAAAGAGAAAAAAAGAAATGGTATACAACAGAACACAAATAACGATCTTGCCTGTAAGTACAGAAAATTTTACAGTCAGGTTGCACTTCTGAGAAAATCTCTTGCTTGTAAGGACAGCAAAATGGCTGATTCCTCAAATCATTATTCATTTAGATAGAAATAGTCCTGTCCTAGTCAATAACAAACAAGCTAAAGAGTTTTAGCTGGGCAAAATTATTGCAAGAAGGGTCCTGACTTTCTCCAGTAAATAAAGCATATACATATAAAGTTCACCAATAAAAGGCAGTGGTTTTACATAGGGTCTGCGAAACTGAAGAAAACAATTTCACTATCTAGATGAAAAAAGGAAATCAGGCAGCTCTCTTGAGACAAGCAAATCAATGAATATTCAAGAAGGTTAAAGTACCAGTGAGGTTCACATTTAATTCCTTCTATTTATACAGAGTGTCTTACCTATTACATACCAGGCCAAACCATTAATGTTTGAAGCTACAACAGCCTGTCACTCTCTTTTCATATAAAAATGAAAAATAAAAATGCAATTCTTTGGTATTGTTTCAGCCAATTTCTTCAGTCACTCACTGTTTAAAAAGCAGTACTGTGTGGCATGGTTGCTTATTTTTGCTGCTGTTTCTTACAGAGATGGATGGGAAGAGCTATGATGAATGTTGGCTAGTTGAGGGTATGAGTTAAGTATGCTTTTTTTCCCCCAATTAATCTGAAGCAACTAATTTTTTCACTACTTCATTGTTAGATGGTGTGGTTAGATTAAAATCTAGTTAATATCATTAATTTTTATTTATTAACCTATTTAAATGAGTTATTTTGCTTTATTCTATTAATTCAAGTTTATACACAGAAATAAGTATTTTTCTTTCTTTGGTAACGATATTACTTCGGGGTTTGTTTTGGTTGGTTTTATTTTCCTGGAATATCTAAGAAGATTTTCAGGGTTAAATTTCTAACTTTTTCTTTTGTTCTGTCCTTTTTCGAATATGTCCTTGAAGCTCTATCGGTGTTCAAAAGGAGTGAGAATTCTTCATTAGATCTGTCCATTAAGAGAGTCTTTCAACTTTAATATGACTTATTTGAAATTTATAATTAATCCTTACAGAGAACTCTCAACCTTTATTTATCACTGTTCTTTTTAAAATATTGTGAAGATCAATCTTACATCCTCTCAAAGTCAGAACTTAAAGTTCTGACAACATCAAAAATACTGTTATATTTTTAAAGCAATATCCTATCCACAACAAACTGATATTTCTTCCTATAATGAACTTAAGATCTTGTCAGAAGCAGAATGCGAGGTTTTTGTAAATGGGGAAGATATGATCAGTCTAAATGCTGAAGTGGGTTGGGGAGAAGGTGTCAGGGAGAGATTGAAAGAAGAAATAACTTATTCAGGATGGTCTGCTACTGCTAGCAAGGAAAATATGTCTAATAACAGAAACCATCTGAGAATCCTTTGGGAGATGTTAGGAGCCAGAGTGCTCTTAGCAGATTCTGGTTGGAACACAAAGACAAGTGCTAGTAGCTGATACTGAGTAGAGATTTACAGCTACCATCCTCTTTGAGGATCTTCAAAACTATGAAGTGTTCCCTTTTACAGGCTCTCTGTGGTAAATAGTGTTATAGCACCGGCTGGCAACTTTTGTGATCTTTCACTATTTAATAATATCAAAGTGAGAATAAACAACTGAGATCACTAAAGAACATGAAGAAATATGTTTGAAATGAGGAGATGAAAATTCCTGCAGTGCCAGAGGGATAAAACCCCCCCATGAGTAAACTGAAGAATTAAATTGTCTCTGTATGCATGTCAATGCAAACATGCCTTTTACACCTCCTCTTCTGAAAGGTTTCTGAGGTGTCATCCAATCTTCACTGGCTGTTAAAGACACTATTCCCATAACATTTGCTTGTATGCTGTAGACTGAGAGGGAGAGAGTGGGATCCTCTTGTCTGGACAGGGGACCTGGCTGGATGTACTGTGGCTCACTTTTGTTTTGTAAAAGGAAGTCATGGGTCCTCCAGCTTTTTTTTTTTTTTTTTTTTCCCAGAGAACACCAGTGTTCCAGACCAGAAATTTCAAATTAGTCTCAGAACATCCAAGATGGATTCCTATTGTTGGTGTAGCAGGTAGAACAAATATCTGGGGCAAAGGTTCATAGGGAAAAAGATACAGCTTCATGACTAAAGCAGAAAAATATTACACCAGAGAATTGGTTTCTTTCCCATCCTTGACCATGGAGTTTGTATGCAATACCTATGTCACAAGTGCTTTCTGATTATGTACCACTCAAGTTTTCAAGTGCTCAGAGGGAGATCTTGGAGACCAGACTAACTGGAAGTGCTCACAGATCACAAATACAACCGACTGCAGTGGGACTGTCTTTCATACTTAGAAAGAATGGAAAAAAAAAAAAAAAAAAAAAAGTGCTCTGGAAAAGTTAAGACTGGGCTTGCAAACTTAAACGGCACTTCCAATAAACTGGGGATTTTCAAAGCCATTTCTCTACATTTCAGTTCCTTGGTTATAGAATGAGGTGATTCCTACTGACTAGCTTCATGACAAATCCACTCATATTTATGAAGCACTTATTTTCATGAGAGCACCACCCTGCTACTATTAGCAAATACATGTGGAAAGCCTCTGTGGTGAAGTTTGCCAGCTTTCTCTAATGTAGGTGTGTGCAGAGAAAGATAACATGCTGCTCTTATAAGGTACTTATAAGGTAAGCTCAAGAGGCATGTGTCTGTGAGGCAGGTCCAGTGTGTCCAGTGTTGCTGATGACATACACAGTTGTTGCATGATGCAATGTGATAATAGTTCTGATTTTTTTTCTCAGAGTTATTTTATCGGGAAAATTATACATGAGAAATATATTGCTAATGGAATTCTAACCAAAAAAAGAGAAAGGTTTACAAGCTGTAAAGAATTAGAATTAAAGATTATAATACAAGTAGAGAAAATAATTTTAAACTATGATTTGAGTGAATTAATATTAAATACACTGGTAAAGAAAGGTGTAGTTGGGCTCTAAAAATTTAGGACCTTATTGAGTGTTAATTTCTTTATGGTTCCTTTACCTACCTGTAAAATGGATATGTTGCTGACTCTCACAAACACAATATTGATGTTTGTGATACTTTTAAAACAGACTCTTTATACTACAAGAGGCATCCATACAGAAATTAGTAATTTTTCCTGTCAGTCTAGATATAACTGATGTGTGGAGAACAAGACCAGAGGCTATACTATGAATAGCAATGTTACATACAGATCGAGCAACTCTTTCATTGAATGAGATAGGAAATGGTAAACTATAATTTAATTAGAGTTATACCACAGTGCAAATACACAAGGGCTGAAAATTTCTGTGTAGTCTAGCTTAACTTCTAAAACCTTCGACTTTTGATTTTGCAAGGTGATTATTCTTATAATGTTATGGGGACTTTTATTGTCTTTTTCTGTTCATGTCATTGCTACTTATTGAACCCCAGTTCATGTCATGTGCTTCTCAGATTGTCCTCAATAGTAATTGCTGTTGCTTGTAGATCCAGGAATTTCAGATCTAAAATGGTGAATCCTGAAAAAGAACAGGTATGACACTGCCCACAGCTCTTCATGGGCAGGAGCAAGATGGTACACACTCCTGTACATAATTCAAGACAGTGAAATTCAAGACAGTGAAATACAAGACAGTCAATGTAGCTGTACTCTAACAGCACTGTAGCAAAAGAATCAGGGCACTTTCAATTCCATGAGTATAACTTAATTGACAGTAGGTTTCTTTTTTACAGAAGGTCTCAACACTTGCCAGTTATTATGCTCCCTAATGCTATTTAGTCTTGACTATACTGGTGAATTGTTTGGCATGATTACTTATAGTAAAAAAGCAAGCAAACAAAAAAAAAAACGAAACCCCAAGAATAAGAGTTAGATCACAGCCCCAGCTGATGGCAAAAAGGAAGACAAAAATAGTCTCTCCTTCTTTTTATCAGGTCACAAATTTATCCAAACTGTGGAAATTACATAATCAGGCCTTTTGGGTATTTTTGTTTTCACTAAAGCTTAAATTTATAAAAACAAACTCTTTGAGGATAGTATGTTAGTATTTCTTGCCGTGAACAAAATTGAGCCAGATTGTCTATTTGCCTTAAATAGATCGAATGGATTAATGGGAAGGGCAAATATAGCTCTGTTTATTTGGAGAATGGTAAGAAGTGGAGCAGTATGAAACATCTCAAACTCTAGAAACTGAAAATAATACGACAACAGAACAGGGGGCCAGTTAGGCAGAGAAAGGAAAAGAGCAAGAAAAAGACCAAAACATCTCCTCTCTATGTTCCTTAGAGATTGCTCTGAGGTGTTCAGAAAAAGAAGACAGAGTAGGTGTATGAACTAACTACACAGCTGAGGTTTTCCTTTATCATGTAAACAAGTTACAGAGAAACTCTGGTCTGAGGTTCCCAGCTATCACAGCTATCTGCCATAGAGGTAGACTGACAGAAACAAGCTGAATTCTACTCTCTGCTGCTGACATGATCACTACATGAATGTGAGAAATTATATCAATCTGCTGATGTGTCGTCATGTTGATGGCAGAACAACAGCCACTTGACCTTCTTGTCAAAAAAGTACAGCCCTTCCTTACTGCCTTTTCTTTATGTCTTAAGGAAAGTTGAAGTGGGCACTCCTGGAATATCCCTTAGGTTTTTGTTCACAATAGTAGTACTGTTGTGGTTGAAGGATCTAATGTTTAAGAGGTCTGCTTGGAAACTTAATCTCTTAGGTTTTAGGTAATGTATTAATTAATTATTTTTAAATTATTAATTAAGGCTATTTCTGTAAGAGGCAGCATTTACTGTCATAAAGATGTTTGACATTGATATTATAGAACTCACTGGACTCCATATGTCTCTTTGCCACCTGTTTTAAATTGAAAACGAGACTGTTTTAGAACTTAGTATCAAGAATTTGTTTATTTTCCTAAAAACCATGGTATGTTATTTTTCCACTGGTTAATGACCTGTCACTTTAAATCCTAGTGCAAATTTAAAAATTGATTGATTGTGATTGAATGAGATTTATCCACAGTAATGAATTATTTTTAATACCTAAAGATGTGGAAGATTAAGTTACCTTTGAAAAAGAAATTGAAATATTTAAAATTCCCAAAGGTCTTGTAAAAACATGATCAGAATTGAGGTAAGGTTACCAGTACTAATACTGTAGGAAGATGATGTTCTCAAATACCTTAAGGGCCAGAGAGAGAAAAAAAATACAAGACTATTTAAAGCCTGTTACTCAGAAAGCATAGCTCCCTGTGAGTAGCACACCACTCTACTTTGCAATCCACCAAATACAGAATTCAATTGTAAGTTTTAATTTTGCTACTCCTACATTCTCTAGCAACTGCATGAATCAGGCTAGAATAGAGAAAAAGAAATGTGGTTTAGCATGATGGCTACAGTTATCTCAGGAACTCAAGCTCAGCTGAAATGAAACTGTCCTTGTTAAGAAACTTGCTCATTTGAACAGCTGTGTCTAACTCATTGCATATTGATTCCACCCCTTGTTTTCTGGTGAGGCCATCCAGAAGTGTCTATTTGTTTCTTGTCAGATGTTTGTAGGGAGTCAAGGGACTGTTTTAGTAGCAAAGGATGTCTCATTTGGCCAGTTCTTTGTTGTTGGAATCCACCTCTTCCCAAGGTGACAGTTTTTTGTCTTCATTTTGTTCTTACTTGAAATCTAATCCCTGTTTACATTCTGCCCATGGTTTATCACATCAGAACCGAGTGAGAATGAACAGCAGTCCAAATTATTTTTTGTACAGTAATCATTCATAGGCACAAAACTGTCATTAAATTCCCCAAACATAACAATTCTGACAGCAGTCCTATCAGACTTACAGCAGTTCCTAGGTCTGATAGGCAACTGATTATGTTATTTCTAACTTCTTTCTGTTTAGCTATCCAACTGTAAGCAGCCTTTGCAATCCTGCTGTCAGGAATCATATCTGTATTGGACATACATCTCATTTTGTCATGCAGTATGTCCATATCAACATCCTGCAAAACTGAAGACAGCTGAGATGTTGTTTCAATATTTAATCTTTAGATTTTGGAAAACTCTACCCCAGCTATAGCCAAAATGAATCCTCATAGGCCATTCAAACTTCCCAGTGTACTTTTGATTGATACGAAGTGGGAAAAAAAGTCTACTCATAAAGAATATTGGTAGGTTGTGAATTTTACTGAATGTCTTTTTCCTTATATGTATTCTGCAGGCAGATTCAGGCTCCATCTGATGTTGGCAAGGAACATCTACGACTGCATTCCCTTATAATGAAATCTGTATTTATTTATTTATTTTCGGCAAATATGACAGTTATTCAGATTTATTTATTTATTCATTATAATGCATCATGAAAGGGAAGAAATAACCATGGTAAATTTCCTTTAAAGTCACATTCAAAATAACTTGAGAGGCATATTTTCAGAAAGCATTGTCACTTTTAGCTTAATCTCACACAAAAATCTGAAATGAAATTGAATGTCCATTTGCATCAATACCATAACCTGCTAATTCAAAGCTATCTGCTTATTGTTGTAGATTTCAACCCTTTTAGCTGCTTCCATCTGCAGACCTTTGTACCCGAGTGCTAAGACCATGTGTCAGCATGTTATTGCCCAAAGAGAGCTGAGGAACCTTGTCGGGAGACCTGCAGCAGAAGTAGGTATAGTCAGTCTTTAAAGAGCGACAAATCGAGCTGCTTTATGATAGATTAGGTTCTAGAGAAAAACTTTGCAATAGAGCAGAGAGATGCAAGGTGTGTGTGTGACACTTTTATCTGTCTTAGGCTCTTTTAAGGAAACTTTTCTCTGACGCTTTTCCTTTTTTTTTTAAGATTTAAATTTGTATATAAGGGTCCAACAGCCTTCAGCACCTGCAAGGAGGTCCAGTGTCCCTAGCTCCAAATGGCTTGAGTATGTATCTTAGTGAAGGGAGAATTTACAATAGCATCAGTTTTGATAGCAAGCAAATAATATGTATGTCACCACAGTAACAATGAAACAACTGTAAGCATGAAGAAATGTCATTCACACACTCTCAAGAAATCATATGCTATTATCAAGCTAATACATAATTGTTAGACTACTGAACAGAGTATTAAGGAAGTAATACATAAACAGATATTGAAAATTACATCACAGAGTGCATATGAGATACAGGGATATGATTCCAAATTCATCACTGAAATTTGGGCTCTAACTGTGTAACTGAGAAACTAAAACTCTTCCATGTCACTCCCCTAGCACTGTCTAGCACTTCACTCCATGTAATGCCACTAACTGACTGAAAGGCTTACATGATATTATTACCCCTGCTCAAGCTTGCAGATGGTTTTGTGTGCATTGATAGAAATATCATTCAGATGTTATTTGCATTCTAGCATATATATCTTTTCTTTTTCTCTGAAATTAATTTCCATGTCACAAAACGTCCTATGTGTCCCAGTTTCTTCAGGATGAATTTTGCCAGAATTTTATCCACATCTGTCTTTGTCGCTGTCACTATTCAGCTCTGTGTACACAGGAGGACGTGCTTTCAATCTTGTTTAAGTGCACAAGTTATTAGAACATTTCCTTATCATATAAAATAAGTCATCTGAAAAAAAGTTTCACAAGTGCTGCTACAAAAGTCCAATGCTCTCATAGTATATATGGTAGTGTTCAGTGCGATACTGTGTCCCATGGAGCTTCCCCTCTCACTGGCTTTTAGCTATCGTTTTCCATTCTCATTCACCCTATGGCAACATTGAACAGATTGTTTCATAACATATAAGCTGTGTTAATGGGACACCTTTGTATTTTGATCCTCCTGTGCTGAACACAACAGAAGGCAGAAGCTGAGGGCATAAACAGTCCTTGAGGCAAAACTGAGGAATTCTCTATTTATTTGTACCAGACAGGTAGTTATTAGTTCTGTAGGAGTCATCTTTATGAAGGATGAGTAATTACTTCCTCTAGCTGCTTCTTTGTTATTATGCAGTTAATACCTTTTCATCCCCATTCCCTCTCTTGTCAAATTTTGGATATATTTTAGATGACTGATGTCTTTTAATATTCCATTCCAGAGCTTCCTAATTGATAACGGGTTTTTGTTTGTTTGTCTGTTTGTTGTTTTGTTTTTTGTTTTTTGTTTTTTTTTCTGCAGATGTACTGTTTGTCACTGAGGGTTTGAAAAAGGCCATCACATTTATTTTTACATGATAAGAGTTATGTTGTGACAAAAATTAATATAACATTAGGAATAAATAATATATATACGTGACAATAAAAAATGTATTATTCAGTAAGTGCTGTAATATTTGCTCTGATATTTCAATACAAATATTGTATTAAAAAGAAATCTATAACCTGAGATGCATGCTATATTTTACAGTAGGCTGGGATTATGTACAGAGTATAAAACCTAATATGTATGTAAAATAATTGCAGAATTATCCACATAATCCAAACCAAAGACATTCAAATATTAAACTTCAATTGAAAAGACATTATTGGTTGAACATCCTGATTTTCAAAGCATTCCTTATATTGGCAATTAGAAAAGTGGATTTCAGTACTCCTACTAATTAATCTTTAGTCTAAGGTCCTTCTCTTGGAAGGTAATTGCATATCTTGTCTCATCTCCCAGCTGAGCAGAACTGTGTGAGAATATGGTAACGTCTATCCCAGGCTGCAAAATGCTGAGCCTGCCAGGAGACAATGCACTTATTTATGTATATGCAGTCTGTGAGACTGACACAGTCAGTTCACCTAGAAGCAGGCTTATTTTTCATGATGTTTTGAAACTGCATGGCTCTACATAATATATTATGGGCATTCATTTTCATATAATGATAGTTAATGGAAAGGGCTTTCCCCACTGTGCATAGACAAATTTCAACTCTTTGGGGTAGTCATTATTTGCTCCATTTAGTATTCAACTCTTTTTTATTGTATTTATTTCTTAATTTCAAATTAGGGAACAGATATGATCCATGAGAAAATAATGAAACTTTTTGCTGTGTCTCCCGTCACTTTGTGAGAAGGAGAAATCTGAATATATTTTTACTGAATGCTGCAAAGCCTCTGGAAATCTTTCCACCGCAACAGGACATTCATCTGCCCCCCTGCTCTTAAGCCAATGAGCCAAAAAGTATTAATCCCTGAGAAGTTTGACTTCAACAGTGTGCAAATATGAGAGACTTCAGTAGCTCCATGAGAGATTTCATCATTGCCTTTGAGTCTGTGGAAATTGCTTCCATCATATGTGGATGAGGTTTTGGGGGGAAAAAAAAAAAAAAAAAAAAAAGAAGCAAGGTTCATAGAGAGGCAATAACTCTTATTAAACCATCTTACTCTTTAGATCTAAAAAACCTAATTCTTATTTGCCTTTTTCTCTGTTTATCAATTTGTCTAATAAAAAGACATTTTTCTTTCTACAAATTCTGTCTAATTACTATCATAGGAGGAAGTACAAAATAATCACATAGTTGGAACTGTGTTTCACAATGTTGTGGGTGTTTTCTTGTTTGTTTGTTTTTGTTTTGTCTTAAATCCAGTAGTGGTAAAATTTCTTTGTAGCCCTGAAGACTGAAATAATTTTCTTACCAGGAAGAAGGAGTTTCTCCTTCTACATGCCTCTGTTGGCTAACACGTCTCAGTTCAGAACAGAAGTTTTTGCTTAGCTGGACAGGATGAGAAGACTGTTCTGAGACTGGTTCCAATAAAAGCTATTTCTGTTGATGTGGGCACCTGTGTACTAGGAACTGAACAGGAGAAACAGTTCAGTTCTTAACAGTTACAGAGCATCATTTCTCTTTTACTTTGTCAACCCTGGTCATTTGATTGAACTTTTCCTGGCAGACGTCATTTACAGTTTCTATCAAAATATGGTTGCAGGTAGCCCCAGCAGACATCAGCTTTTCATGTAAATTATGCATAACATTTGATTGATTCCCTGAGCTGCAAACTCCCACACAAATATTACTTTCAGTGACATGTACTAGATTATTTTACATAATCTTTATGCACAAATTTACCTTTTGAAAAGCTTCCTTGTATAGAAATTAAGACCACCAAAAAAGCTTTTAATCACAGAATGACAGAATGTCTAGTTAGAAAGAGTCCTACAAACCTGAGTAATACTTAGTAAGCCAGACAATTAAGAGATTGTAGTTGTAATAGAATGGAGTGGGAAAACCAAATCAAAACAGAATAACCAAACAACAACAACAACAACAAAAAGCCAAGCCATAAACTCTAGGAGAAGGTAATCCCCTTGATTTAAAGGTATTCTAACATTAATCATAAGAGACGCAGTTGTTATTGGTTATGAAAAACTACTCTTTGTGATTCCTTTCTCTCACTGTGAAAGTGAAGCACAAAGCAGTCACTTCAGCTTCTTCAACAGAATTTTGACATGCCTGATCAAACTGAAGAGATATGGGATAGTCTTTTTATCTACAACCTGGCAGTTGTGCAGGTGCTGTGCTGGTCTGTAAACCTTCTTAGCAATTTCTTTCCAAGTCTGTCTACAAAAATTGTACTCTGCATTTCCAACAGTGAAGTATGTACAATTTTAAGGATGGTATGAATATTTGCTGTGAATATATTATCTAAGACTGGTTTCTGCATGCAGTAGGGAAAATTCATCATTCAAGTACATAAGCAACAATTTTCAGGTAGAAAGGGAGAAGGCATGAAAATGTGAGAGGAAACAAATATTTCTCCTATTCACATATAATGCAATGATTTTTCCACAACAGAAAACCAGGTTTTTTGACACCTAATTTTCCATAGCTGCCTTAAGATGAAAAATATGAAAAGCAAGTTGAAATAATTTAAAAATATATATATATTCAGGCAAGAAATAATTCCGTGTCTCAAATATATTAACAACTGGGGGAGATGAACTAATTTGTATACAGGTATACAAATGCAACCATTCGATATAGGAAATGTAAGTATGCATTTCTCTTTGTAGAAGAAATGCTCATGTTTCCTAAGAAATTTAGGATACCATTGGCAAATATGTTCCCATATCTAGGAAGACAGCTAACTATGAAAAGGATTTAAGCATTATAATGGGGAAGCAATTCAACCTGAGTCCTTGTCCAGCACTGTGGAAAAGGTGAATGAGAACCTTGGCCTTGTGGAGAGAAGAATAATGAATAGCAGGAGGCAGATGGTTTTACTTTGGCAAGTGTTATTAGGAGGAGTTGTACTCTCACACTGCCTTCACCTCCTGAGCTCATATTTGAAAAGGGATTTTGAAAAATCTGAAATTGGAAATATGACAAAAATGAATGATGAGCTGAACAGAGTGTCTTATCTCACAGTTGCACAAGCACACAAAGTTGGCATAAAGCAAAGCATTGGCTGAAAAGGGCAAGCCTACCCTTTCCAAACCTGCAGACTTTGCATTGTTTCCTTCCTTGATTCTTCTCTTTCTTTTGGACCAGGATAATTTCAGACTGATTCACCACCCAGCTGTGCAAATACCACGTAGACAGGCAGCTGAGGGACAGAAGATGTCCAGAACAGTTGGTCTGGTTACTTGTGCTAGCTTTGCACTCTCAGGGGACTAAGGCATGAGAGGGAAAGGACTGGACACTTGAATTTGCTAAGTTTATAAATAAAGCTGAAGCAATGATTAAGTATCACCAAGTGAAGAATGAGTATCACAAGGTTCTTCAATGTCTACAAAGAAACAGCTCGTCCCTGGTTCCGAAATTAACACAGTAAAAAATGATTTAATGGTGAGGATGCTTAAAAATTGAAAAAAATCAAGAAACAGCCGTATGGTCTCTTTTGCAATTCCAAATCAACAGTAACTCCTTTTCTGAAATACATAAAATACACAGTCAAAGACACAATGTGCCATGTTCAATGTCAGGAGAAATCGGTGAAATATAGTGGCCAGATATATATAACGTGATACTAGATCATCTAAGATCCCCTTCTGGCCTTAAGCTCAGTGAAGTAAGACTGGTGAGCTATGCAATTGAGTTTAAAATGCAAAGCTGCAAAAAACTCTTAGTTTACCAACAGCTGGGTATTGGAGCAAAAAAACCCAACCAACCAACCAACCAACCAACCAACCAACCAACCAACCAACCAACCAAAGAAAAATTTGATTCCTATTTAAAAATGTTTTCAAGCTTTTTCTGAGCAAAACTGAAATGAGAAGAAGCTTCTGTAAAGATACTGAAGAGAGAGTGGATACTGGATAGAGATGGGAAGGCTTTTCTGTCGATACCACAGTAACTATGGATGGCATATTTCAGCCTCTATTTGATGAAGTTTGATTTATTAGTGCTCAATGCTCTGGTGATAATTCCCTTGAATTCATCCATATTTCTGACATTTATTTTGCTATATCTTGGGCAGGTACATAGTAGAAAACTACAGCCCATACGTGAAACACAAAGCATCTATTTGTGGAGAGAAGCAAATGCTTTTTCACAAATGTCTCCACCCTTTTAATTTTGTTAATCATTGTCAATATTGGTGATTTTGTGGAAAAAATACAATGTGACTTGTATGCTACTATTTTCCCAAAAACTGCACAGAATTGTTGGTTGCACTCAGTGTCTGATGCTATGATTGTTAAGCCCATGTCTGGAAGGTCATTATAATTCTTTGAGGCTTTAAGCTACTGCTTTTGCAGCACTGTCTAATGCAGTGGGATTTGATTTACAGATGTTGATATATTTCCATTAGACTTGTGAAATGCTGTACAGAGAGTATATGGGTCTTGTAAAAGAAGCTCACAGAGCTGCCAGGGGATCCAAGAGCATAGATTGAAAACTACCAGTCTATGTAATGATGCAACCAAATATAAATCAATAAAACTAACTTTGTTACAGTTTTCCTCTCTCCAATATGGGGTACCTAGGTATTTTATTTGACATATAGGAAGGCTTACCAATAAAAGGATTCTCTTGAAATAATTCATGGTTTTATCTTCTCTTTAATAAAAATAAAGCACAAACAACGTGCCAACGGCAATAAAAAAAGTTTTAACTACTGCAGTAGTAGGAAAAATAATGACGCAAGATTTAAAGTGCGAGTCAATTACATGAGCTTTATAGCCATTTTACAAAATAAGCTGAACAATTTTGAACAAGCAGGCTTCCTAATACACTTTAAAAATCCTTCTGTACTTTTGTTGAGGGTCTGCTCTCTGAGCCTGCAGTAAACCATGGGGCAGTCATGACCCTAACATTGGCATCCATTTGAAAACATGTCTGAATCTACATTTGCCATTTGTCCAAAAACTAAAGATAAAGGTCTTTCTCTTAAACGTTATATCCTTCTCTTTTCGTGAGTGGCTAGGGAGCTTTGCAACAGGGAAAGGGGAACGTATGATTTTACCTCTTTTCTATTATTAAATATTTGTTCCTCAGATCTAAAAGGTTATTCTTTTCAACACTCAGGTTCAATGGATTTTTGCCACTGGCTCAGACAGAGTCAATATATAACATAAATGAGAATCATTTCCTCACCTGTATGTTGTAGAGATTAATTTAGTGTAACTTATGTGTCTAGGCACTCTCCAGTAAATGAAGAGAGAGAAACAACTCCAGGAGTCCATTTATCCTTTCCACACACAAAAATGCACAAGTTAATGCCTAGAGATACTTTTTTCCTCTCTATTGCCTGTAAAGAAAGACTGACAATATCTTCTAAATTTTATATGTTTGAAGACACCCAAGGCGAACTCCACTTAAAGCGCTTGTTTGGCACAGGAGACACAGAGTAGTGCAGAGGATCACATCAGGTCTGCAGATTGCCCCTCAGTACAAATGATGCGTCACAGTAACTGCTTGGGTTTTGCACTGTCATCTGAAGTCCTGGGACACAGGTGAGATGTTCATTAAGACTACAGTGTGAGAATGTTTCATTCATTTGTATACGCTCTCAACCAGCTACGAGCTTGAAATGCTGTCTGTGGTTATACTTGATTTTTCAACAAGAAGAAATATCTTTTTTTATTTAGACTCAAAATACTAGGCTGTGGTTAATGAGAACAGTTTTAATAATGGCAAATAATATTATATTAATTAAAAAAATATTTTTAACTGAAATTGTATGTTAGAATTTCACAGCTGGTTTTATATTTTAGCATTCTATTTTTTCCAAACATATTTCCATTTTTCTGTGTTTGGTCTGTGTAACTACTTCAAAGTGAGTTTATCTTGAATACATATCGTTAAAACTGGATGAGATTAAGGCTCATATTATAAGTGAGAACAAAGCTTTATAAAATACAGACTGGAAATTAACAAGTCAAGTTAGCCAATGCAGAAGGAATGCCTACACTTGGAGAAATCTTGTAAAATCTTAGATCAGTGCCCAAATGTTTGGGCTTCTTTAAATTGAATTAAATTTAATTTGAATTTTCTAAATTCACTATCACATAATTTACATATCTTCATATTACATATTCTTCTGAACTGCAGAGTGAATTTGAGTCACAAGCCTCAGAGCTAGCACAGGGAACAATGTGGGACACGTGCTCAATGCTGCCATTCACAGAATTCTGTCAAATTTTGAAGTATTATTACTCCCATTGGATCTTGACCATTTCTGTGTATCAAAATAGATAAAGATAGATGGTGGTCGTGCACCAATCCTGCTGCACATGCTCCAGCTCTGAGCAGACAGGCAAAAAGTCTATCTGTAGCTGGGACCTACTGTTGGAGCAGTGGAAAAAGGTCATGTGATAAATGAACTCACCTCTGACAGAACAGTCTGAGCATCAGCTCAGATCTCAGCATGCTAATGAAGCATCTATATGTACCACTGACCTAATCCATGGGGATCATGTTACTCCATGCTGTTGCTTACACAAGAGCAGGGTGCTTTTTTAATTGGTCCTTTGTCTCAGCTGAACTAAATGCAGTGATAGATCAGATAGATGCTCCCCTGTGATGTTTGGGGTGCACATTTTAAGCTTGTGGAGTCTAAAGCTAATATAAATTGCTTGTTTGCCACCTGATTTCCTGCTTCAGTAACTTGATTTATTGTAATAAGGACTACAAGTATTCAAGCAGTCAGAGGCTGGTAGAGCAGGGAGATGAACCAAGTGGGGAAATGTATTCAAGGACCATGGTATTATGCATCAGATGGTTTGCCTGTGCGTAGAGACTTACCCTTGGGTGAATAAAGCTTTATCGAGCCTTGTAGCAGTGGTACAAAATAGGCAAAATCTTCTTCCATAGTAAGTAATGAACTCTAACTGTTTTCTGTGGGTTCATCTACTTGTGCTCACTGCTGTGAGCAATCAATGCAAAAGGTGATATTTCTGATTTTTCTTTTTCTCATTTTTCAACTCAGAAAAAAATCCCTCTTTTTCTCTTCTGCTGTGCTGAATGGACATTTGGCAAGAAAAATCCTAAACTTTAGCATCCGTAGTTAAAGAGAAGAGTGTCCCATCTCAAGAGGACAGGAACTCAGCCAGTCTCTGGTACCTTTTCATTCAGAGAAACCTGACTGTGGCCATAGTCCACTACTATAGTGAGCGAAGGGAACGAAGAAGGGCTGCTTAATGATACACAGCCAGTGACAGATGTGCCCTTCAATTAACATTAGAAACACTTTAAATAAAAATATTTTAGTTCCCCCTTCATTGATTTTGCAAACTCTCTGTGAAATCGCTGGTTCCCCTAATTGGCTGATGAAAAAATTAGTTGACTCTGACATTTGTTTGGACTTCTTCTAATTAGAAACACATCAAACTCAGATGTCATATCAAAACAGGTTTCCATCTGAGAATTTACAGAAGTAATTTTGTCATATGTGAATTTTTTTGAGGTTTTGAGTTTTGTCTTTCTCTGTTCTGAAAAGATTATCTAACTTTTTCTTTTTAACTTCCTTATGACCCATTAACTGCTCAATGTTTGGATTTTGTTGAATAAAATTCAACGTTATTTTACTTAGGTTTGTGCCTTTTTTAATTGGTCCTTTGTCTCAGCTGAACTAAATGCAGTAATAGATCAGATAGATAGTCCATCGTGATATTGTAAAATATTGTAAATAATCAATTAAAACATGTTCATCTTGTCCTAAAAGAGGCAAAAAAGTGCATTTAAATAATAATTTAAATAGTTTTCAAAGAGCTAAGATTAATCTACTATAAAACTATAATTTCCTTATTAAAAATATGTCCAAAAAAATCTTAAAATTTCCTCCTATTAATAATAATTTTAAATTCACCTTGACATCTTTCAGAAATATTCCTCAGAATAACTCTACTGGTGATCTGTAAAGATCATCACCATTAGTATCTGTAAAATATATGTCTAGTAATACTTTTGCACATGAGTACTTCATAAACCCCAATTTATTGATGTAAATGAGGTGCATTCATATTAGTTTTGCATAAAAGTACATCCTTCTGCCTGTGGGACAGTAAAAATATGTCAACAAAAAATATTTTTAGGTAATTTATGTGAATAAAGTTACACACATGAATAGAAAGTGAAGCGTCTTTGAAATAATTCTTATGCAAGCGATCTTGCATAAGGCTACTTGAGAGGCCACACCTTGAATATTGCCTTCAGTTCTTGTCCTCTTACTATAAGATGGACATAGAAGTGCTGGAATGGGTCCAGAAAAGGGCAGTGAGGCCCTTTGTGTGAAGGGCCTAGAGCACAAGTCTTGTGAGGAGCAGCTGAGGGAGTTGGGGTTGTTTAATCTGGAGAAGAGGAGGCTGAGGGGAGACCTTATTGGTCTCTACAGCTACCTGAAAGGAGGTTGGAGTGAGCAGGGGAACAGCCTCTTCTCCCTGCTGACGTGTGACAGGACCAGAGGGAATGCTGCGCCGGGGCAGTTAGGCTGGATATTAGGAAACATTTCTTCACCCAAAGGGTTATCAAACATTGGAATTGTCTGCCCAGGACAGTGGTGGAGTCACCACCCCTGGAGGCATTTAAATGGTGTGTGGACCTGGTGTTCATGGACATGGTTTACTGGTGAGCTTGCAGTGTCGGGTTGAAGGTTGGACTAGATGATCTTGAAGGTCCCTTCCAACCAAAGACATTCTGTGATTCTGTGACCTACTTCCTCACTTTACTATTTTACTGTTCATGGGAAGCTGTTCTGCAGAAGGACTCTGAAGGCAATAAGGCTTGCTCAAGAATGACAGAGTGATATGTTAATTGTATCACTAAAAATATTGGACTCTAGGCTCTTCAGAGCTCTGTAAACTTTGTATCTGGCTGAAGTTATGCTCCTAAACTAGCTTTATCATGCAATATAACAGAATGTATATTTTTAATAATGTAGCAGTGAAAGAAAATTATGTCAGGTAGCCTGCCTAACACATTTGGTTAATGGTCATATCATCAGGAAAAAAATACCTAATATTTCAGCACATACCTGTGTATTTCAGCACATTTTGCCAAGATGTGTGGGGTTGGTAAATATAACTTGAATACTAAGAGCAACATTAGGACAAATACAGG